>PVKN010006134.1:0-11750 GCA_004027915.1 Capromys pilorides
GGGCTGGCCACCTCCCTACCTCTCTGTCCTGGCCCCCGCACCACCAGCGGTCTCTCTCTTTGGCATGCATGCCCGCCACAGTGAGACACAGCCACAGGCTGGCATCACAGTCAGTGATGACACTCGGTGAGCTCCCGGCCTCTGTGAGCTGAGCCGGGCACAGCGGAACACGCGTGTCATCTCAGTCCAGGAGGCTGAGGGAGGAGGGTCACAAGTTCAAAGCCCAAAGCCAACCTGAGAGACTTAGGAAGATGCTGTCGCATGTTGTTCAGAATAAAATAAAAAGGGGACATGGCTTTGGGAAAGGCCCTGAGTGCAATCCCCAATTCTTTAAGAAAGAAAAAACATGAGCTTCAAAAACCTCTTTGCTTTATAATGTATCCAGCCACAGATATATTGTTATGGCAATAAGAATAAGCCTACACTTCCTCTACAAGCCATACCCACGCATTCAGGAGACATGGTCACTAAAAGGCAGGGGCCAGGAGATAGCTCCATGGCACAAGTTCCTGCCTGGCAAGTGCAAGGTCATGAGTTCAAATCCCGGTCTCACAAAAAAAAAAAAAAGACTTAAACGCAGAAAAATAGGAGCCAGGACGAAAGCTAGGAAATCCCTCTATAAGGCCCTCCAAAATAAAGCGAAGATCTGGAGTGGTGGTACACGCCTGTTATCCCAGCACTTGGGAGACTAAGGCAGGAGGATGGTTGTGAGTCAAGACCAGCCTGAGCTGCATAGCGAGACCCTGTCTCACAAAGACCAAAAAAGGGTTGGCAAGATGGCTCAGCAGTCTAAAGCGCCTGCTTAGGCAAGTTTAGGCAACCTCAGGGACTGCGGCTCGATCCCTGGCACCACATGCTGCGCCAGCCCCACCCCCAGGGCAGGCTGAGCCGGCCATAACACAAATAAATAAATAAATAAATAAGGTGAAAAAAATAAAATTAATTTTTTTAAAAAGACCAAAAAGGGGGGGATACCTTTCAACATTATGATTCTATAGTGCTTTCTTTTTCTCGTTTTTAGTGGTATATGTTTGTGGCGTCATCATTTTGGTCCTCTCAGCCTGGCATCCTCCTCTCTCCCCTCTCCCTTGTCCCAAGCCCTCGAAAGTCTCGAAAGAAAGAGCTCTGAACCCCGATAACTCTGGCTCCAGCCCCTACCCTCAGTCACGGCAGTAGGAATTCCCAGGAATCCACCTTGGCCTGCGCTGTGTGACTGGGGGCAACCTGTGGTCCTACCTACATGAACGTAGGGCCAGCCAAATAGCTCAGTGGATTAATGCGCCTGCAAACAGGGTAGGGGCCAGGGGCCAGGGGTTCAATCCCCAGGCCTACCGTGCTGGCCCCACCCCCAGGCGTGCTGAGACTGCAATTGAGACTGGAGGTGGTGGCGCACGCCTGTAATCCCAGAGGTTCGGAGGCTGTAAACAGGCGGATCACTACTAGTCTGATCTAGTAGTGAGACCCTGAACACACTGTAGACCCTTCCCTAAAATACAAAAAAAAAAAAGTTAACAAAAAAATAGATAAAAATAAAATGCCTACACGTGCGTGTGTGCCTGCAAAGAAAGACTTTCCTCATTATCCAGCAGGCATGCAAGTTTTCTCAGCAAATTACTAAACCTGGACTTGTGTTGTTTTATAAGATAACTTAATAAATTAGTTCTCATTAGCTATGATACAGAAAGCGTAAAATGGCAACCTAGCTTTTAGCTGGTCGCATTATCAGAACAACATGTGTAGCATCAACAGTACTAGAGAACATACTCGTTGTCTATTTGATACAGGGTCTTGCTATGCAGTTCAGACTCACAGTGATCCTCCTGTCTCAGCTTCTCCAGCAATGGGATTGCAGGCGTGGGCCACCATGCAGGGTCTCCGTGGTCTGGCTCACCTGGGGGCAGGGCTGGTGCTGCATGTGGTGCCGGGGATTGAACTCAGGTCCTTGCACTTGCCAGGCAGGTGCTTAGACCACCGAGCTATCTCCCCAACCTGAACATGACTTACTAATTTTTGGAACACACAGAAGTGTGATCGCCCACTCAACTTGGAAACCAATTTGATCACTTCTCTACGTTTTTTTCCAGTATTGGGCTTTCACACTCATCTAGGGCCTCCACCTGTTTTTATATCTGGAGACAGGGTAGTGGTACACGCCTGTAATCCCAGCGCTTGGGAGGCTGAGGCAGGAGGATCAGTGCCAGTTCGAGACCAGCCTGGGCTACAGAAGTGAGCTCAAGGCCAGCCTGAACTGCATAACGAGACCCTGTCTCAAAAACAGATGAAAAAGGTAATAATAATAAATCTGGAGCCGGGGCCTTGCTAAATCCTTGCGTTGCCCAGGCTGAGCTGGCATTTGTGGTCCTCTTGCCTCAGCCTCCCAGAGCGCAGGGACCACAGGCATGCACCACCACACCTAGCTCAGTATCAAACATCTCATAAGGCCTCGCTTACCCAGGAACTGTACCCCTCTTTTCGCCATCCTGCCTCGGCCATACCACCACTTTTGGGCAGCGCTCCGTGGATTTTCAAGAATTCAGCATAAAAGAATCACATTAGATCAAAAATTTCAGAAAAGCTCTTGAGAACCTGCAAAGAACGGAAAACATTTCTAGCTGGATGCCGCTGAAGGAGCTGCACCAAAGCGAGGTCAGGTGCCCCACCGGTTTCCTGTACCTCTTGCCTGCTTGCTTTAAGGTTAAAATAGAGGCTGGGGAGATAGCTCTGTGGCACATGTGCCTGCCTGCCTGCCTGGCAAGTGCAAGGTCATGAGTTCGAACCCTGGTCTCACCAAAAAAAAAAAGGTTAAGATAAAAATTTAAAAACTAAAGGAAGTCTCGTACCTCTGTCTGTCAACTGTACCATAGATTTAGTATCTGAGCCAAGAGCCACTCTTGGCTCCACGTGGCCTGGATGAGCCGCAGCTGGGGCTCCCCTGCCAGAGAAGATCTACTCTGCCTGCTATGTGGAACCCCGCCACCTGCAAAGTCAAAAGCTTGTTTCAAAAACTTCCAATCCTAAAAGACAGAACACAGGAGACAGGGAGAGGTTTCTTCTACAGAAGGGAAAGAGACTGAGAGAAGGAGGGAGAGAAAGAGAGAGGGGAGGGGCCGTGCGTGCAATTCGGAGGTGAGACATTCAGGCACCTCCTCTGGCGAGAAAGTAAGCAACGTGACGAACGCTTCCCAGCTCCTCCACAAAGTTTTGATGGCCATGGAATTTTTCCAGCATAGTGGTTTCTTTTTTCCTGCATTAGATTTTGTTCCGTTTTTTAATTTCCTGTCTTAGATTTTACTCTTTTTCTTCTCTCTTCATTTATTATTAGTATTATTATTGTAACGTACATGGTATAGGTCTCACTACACAGCTCTGATTCATAGCGATCTTCCTGTCTCAGCCTCTCCCGCACTGGGATCATAAGCCTGCAACACCATGCCTGGACTTGGCTGTGGGCTCAGCGTGCCCAGAGGTGGGGCAGGCATGCCATGCGGTGCCCCGTCCCTGTGCTTCCCTAAGCAGGCACTTAGTCTGCTGAGCCATCTCACCGGCCCTGCTGTCTCTTTATACTTTAAGAAAATGTCACTAAGCCCATGCTTGTGACGCACCACAAATGCTTCGCCCTGGGCAATACATCACGCTGCTTGATCCGATTTATTTCTCTTTCTCCCACCCTGCCATCACCCCCCAGTCCCAGCTCCCCACTAGATTCCGGGAAAAATCTTTGACAATACAAAAAGGAATCAAGAGGGACAGAGAACCCCAAGTTCCATGGTCACACATGTTCCACCACCATCGTTTCGGTTTGTTGTTGTTTTAATTCAATGCCTGGGTGCCCGCGGTAGATTCTCCCATTCTCTGCGCGGACTGCAGGGACCGAGCCAGGAAGGAATTTAATTTATCAATATTCTGTGGCATTATCTAGAGAACACTATGATTTCCAGGCTGCGAATGCATTTAGAACACCGGGGCCCAGTGACTCACGGAGGGGGTGGGGGAGGGGAGGCTGTGCCTCGCCACCGCCGCGTGACCCTGCCGGCACCCAGCAGCATCTGTGCCCACGAGGGCCACGGGATGGGCAGAGCTCCAGGTGGGGGCCTCCAACTTCTGCTGCACATGGCTCTAGCCCCGAACACCATGCTCATCTTTACAAGGTGCAAACCAAGAGCAGCCACACGCAGCTTTTCTTTTACAATAAAGGGTCAGACTGTGACTGCTTCAGGCTCCGTGGCCCACAGGGTTGGTGCCATAACGACCCAGCTCCCTCATGACAGCGTAAAAGCAGCCCTAGACTGCACGGAAGTGACAGGGACAGCAGGCTGCAATAAAAGCTTTGTCTATGGACACGGGAGTGTGACTTCCACCCCAGCTTTTCCTTGTCGCCAAGCACGACTATATACAGATATATACAGCGAAAGGCAGATGGCGTGAGCCCCCTCCAGAGGCCCGGCATCTCCTCAGCCACCAACCCCGCTGTTCTTGCCAAGTTCTGCAGCAGTTATGGAGGGCTCCTTTGTGAGTGTCTTCAGTCATGCATCCGTGGCTGCCTCCACGTCCTGAACCAATTTTCAAATCACCTGCTTCTCGCTGGGCATGGTGGTGCACACCTGCAACCCCAGCCAGCACTCAGGAGGCTGAGGCAGGAGGACTGTTGTGAGTTTGAGACCAGCCTGGGCTACAAAGTGAGCTCAAGGTCATCCTGAGCTGTGTAGCGAGACCCTGACTCAAAAAGACCAGAAAAAAAAATTATACTTGTCATGGTCATTTTGACTCTTGGGGAAGCACCACGTGTCACACAGTGCCAGACCTGGTGAATGCGGTGGATGAGGACACAGTGGGACGCTTTTCTTTGCCGGCCTTCCCCGTGGCCAGACCCCAGCCACGGCCCTTCTGCACATATCTCACAATGACATAGAACGAGGCTTCCAGAGCTGCCCCCAGAAAGCAGCAGGAACAAGGAGATAAGCGCGTGTGGAATGGAAGGGCCTGCTTGGAGGCAGGTCTGCGGCCGCATGTCTTGGACTGCGAAAACATTTCCTTTTTTTTATTTTTTTATTACTTTTAATACAAAATAACAATGAGACAGTTCCAAAACGTTAGTAGTACATTTCCAATAATTGATACAATGCATATTGTTGTCCTTGTAGTAGTTATTTAGAGCACAGGATGCAGACATGATAATTTTTCTAATCGTTATGGATATAAAAATTTCTTTTCATTGAACTAAGACAAGATAGTTGTATACATAGTCCAATATTCCATAATCACAGTGGGGTATTGGCAGAACTGGCAATGTCAGAAGCTGTTGATTGAAGCCTTTTACAGCTCAGCATACTAATCTAGTTTTACATTTTATGCCTCATGGTTAAACTTTTTTGCTGGGTTGTTAAGGCCAAGTTAAAGCAAGACCTGTATAACAAAACATGGAACTTTTGTATCTCCCAAGGTCAGTCAAAACACCTCAGGATTTACTTTGAAACCATGTACAGTGCTTTGTAGCACTGTTGTCAGTGTCAGCCATCTGGATGAGTAATAACCATTGCTTGACCAGTTTTCTCTCTGTGAAAGCCCGAGAGAATGTTTTCTCTCTAGGTGACTCTCCTTAGGCACACTATATGTCATCAATCCCTTTCCTCTTATTCTCTTTTTTTTTAGATTTATATATTAGCCATGTATCTTGACCATACCACATACTATCCTTCTTTAGATTTTCTCTGCTATGGTTTACATCTAAAATGTTGCACCACAGGGCAGGCAAAATGGTTCAGCAGTCTAAAGTGCCTGCCTAGGACAGTTTAGGCAACTGCAGGGACTGCCTCTTGATTCCTGGCACCACATGCTGCTCCAGGCCCACCCCCAGGGTGGGCTGAGCTGGCCATAACACAAATAAATAAATGAGGTTTAAAAAATTAAATTAAATTAAATTTTTTAAAAAATGTGGGCAGGGGGAGATAGCTCCGTGGCACAAGTGCATGCCTAGCAAGTGCAAGGTCATGGGTTTGAACCCTGGTCCCACCAAAAAAAACAAAAGTTCCACCATTCAGGGACTTATACCGAACTACCAAACTCCATAGATAAAGTAGTCCAAAAGCCAAAAAGAAAATTAATTAATTAATTAAAATAAAATGTTCCATCAAAGTCTTACCTTTACAGGTGGCACTTTTGGAAGATGACTGGATTCTAGGGGCTTTAACTTATAAATGAATCAACCCACTGGTGAGTGCGTAGCTGGAGCCCATTCGCAGGATGTCAGTCACCGAGGACATGACCCGGAAGTGGATGTCCTGGCCCCGCCCTTTCCGGTCCTTCTCTTTCTGCCCTTCTCTCGGCTTCCAGAACCGTGACGCTAGCCGCTATTCCTCCTGGCCCCTCTGCCATGGTGTTTTGGCCTTAGAGCCGGCCAACCTCAGACCAGAATCTCCAAAATCTCCATGAACAAAAATAAATCCTTCTCCATACATGTACTACTCCCACACATGTACACTACTCCCACTGTAGTGTACATATATGCCAGGACAACAATATGCATTGTATCAATTACTGGGAATGTACTACTAATGCGCTTTGAAAATGTCACATTGCTATTTCTTATTAAAAGAAAAAAAAAAAAAAGAAAAGGCCACAGCCAAGGCCAGCCAGATAGCTCGGCGGACTAAAGCACCTGTTCAGGCAGAGCGCAGCAGCCAGGGTTCGATCCCCAGCATACCACGCCAGCCCAGGGCTGGCATGAGATAGACTGCAATTGAGACTGGGCGTGGTGGCGCGCCTGTAATCCCAGCTCTTGGGAGGCTGAAAACAGGAGGATCACTACAAGTTTGACCTACATAGTGAGACCCCGTACCAAATAAGTTAAAAAAATTTTAGAAAAATTAAACCCAGCCTGGGCTATGTGGCCATACCCTATCTCGAAATATCAAAAGGAAAAAAAAAAAGCACAAGGCTCAGTTGAACACATACAGGGTGGGCACAGGACCAAGCGAGGAGAGGCGTCAGGCAAGGTCCTTTGGTCAGCTGGGCAGTCTCTGCAGGCCTCACCTCCCAGCTTTCCCAGGGACAAAGGAAGAAGCCAGCCTGACCCTCAAGAAGACTGGGGCTGGGGAGATAGCTCGGCTGTCTAAGCACCTGTCTGGCAAACTCAGGGACCAGGATTCGAACCCCGATACTACATGTCATGCCAGCCACTGAAACCAAGCGTGGTGGCACACACCTGTAATTCCAGCACTGGGGAGGCTGAGGCAGGAGGACCACTATGAGTCCAAGCTAAGGAGTGAGACCCTCTATCAAAGAAAGAGAGAAAGATTGAAAAGACATAAACATTTCCCCAAAATACCTCCTTAGCACATCAGAGACCACGAGACTAAGCCACAGCCAGCTCCAGGCTGGGCGCTTGACTAAAACAGATACAGAAAGAAAATCGCGTCGGAACAGCCTAGAGACTGTCTCTAGACACTGAACGTTTCAAACAAGCACCTAAATTTAGAGAAAACAGTTGTTGTTGCTTTTGTTTTCTTTTCTTTTCTTTTTTTTCTTCCTTTTCTTTTTCTTCTTTTGTCTTCTGTTTTTAGGAGACAGGGTCTCACTATGTCACCGAGCCTGACCTAGAACTCCTGAACTCGCTTGGGCGACCCTCCTGCCTCAGCCTCCCATGGAGCTGGGCCTACTCTACTCATGGCACCATGCCAGGCTAAGGTTGTTCTTTTTTTTTTACCCTAGTGCTCCTGGCATTTCTAAAACACAGTGGACAGCACAACATACACACACACAAAAAAATGTATGTGTGTGTGTGTGTGTGTGTATGTGTGTGTGTTTTGTAAAGTTGGCCCAAAGCCCAGCCCTCTTTTTATTAGCTATGTGGCCTGGGGCAAGCTAAGCAACCTCTCTGGCCACTGGCAGGAGGACAGCGGCACACCCGACTCACAGAGCAGCTCCCCCCTGCGGTGCCCCCTTTGGCCCTCCACAGGTGGATGCTGCCTCACCACACCTATACACAGGCCACCACTGCCTCCCAGCGCTGCAAAACACTGCACCTCCCCACACCACCACCTCCCTCTCCTGTACCTTCCTCCACGACCTGACCTGAGGTGAAAAGGCCCCCATTGTTCTCCTCCCCTATCTTTTGGGATGCAACCCTTAAGCCCCCAGTCACTTCCTCCTACCTCTTGTTCACTAGTTCTTCGCAGGAAATTTTAGGACTTGCAGAAGGGGCCATTAAAGCAATGAAGGAGGGCAGTGAGATAGCTCAGAGGACCAAGACTAAGGGCCTGCTTAGGCAAGCGCAGGGACCACATGCTGCACCGCCACACACACCCTCGGACCCTTGGGCACAATGAACGAGCCACCGAGAACGGATGTGGTGGCATACACCCATATTCCCAATGCTAGGGAGGCTGAGACAGGAAGGATCGCTAGGAGTCTGAGCTGCACACTGAAACCTTATACCAAATACAGAGGAGGAGGAGAGGGAGAAGGGGAGGGGGAGGAGGGGAGAGGGAGGAGGAAGAAGAAGAGAAAAGAAGAGGAGGAGGAGGAGGAGGAGGAGGAGGAGGGTAAAGAAGCCAGGCATGGTGGCGCACACCTGTAATCCCAGCACTTGGGAGGCTGAGGCAGGAGGATCAGTGCAAGTTTGAGACCAGCCTAGGCTACGAAAGGGAGCGCAAGGCCAACCTGAACTGCATAGTAAGACCCTGTCTCAAAAAGACAAAAACAGAAAAAAGAAAAGAAAAAAAAGAAAGAAGGCAAACGCAAGCACTGGATGCATGCCTGGGACTACCTGCTTGGACAGGAAAACATGACCAGCACTGAGAATGACAACATCAAGGGCTCAGAGAAAGACAGCCACAGATCCCAAAGCCAGAAAGCCAGGGTGGCTTCTGTGTGAATACCATGGAGACCCCAACTCATTTTCTGAGGGTCTCAAACACACAAATAGATCCCAAGTATTGAGGGTGAGAGATTTTTTTTTAACAATCATAATTAAAACTCAGCAGCAGAATGGCCTTATGGGTACAGAGAGGCTCCGCAGGCACCATGTACAGAAGGCAGAGGCCAAAGCAAGGCCTGAATTCCCGTGAGCCTTTGCACCACTAGGCGCAGCGTGGCCACATTTGTGGTCAAGGGAGAGCACCACGGAGGAAAACCGTGTGCAGATGAGATGCTGCAAAACCACGAACTACAGAGAAGGAGCACAACACGAGCTGGAAAAGGGGAAGCAGGGAGTTGTTCCCACAGGAACAGGGAGTCCAGGGGTGCAGGAGGGGGCAGACAGCAGCTGGTAAAGGACGCGAGACACAAGACTCGAGACCCACGACCCGCAGCCTGGACTCCACGTGGGGGCTGTAAACATGGCCCGCTGCAAATGTGTGCTGAACGAAGCTTTTAAAAACCATGGAGAAGCCGGGCGTGGTGGCACACTCCAGTAATCCCAGCGCTTGGGAGACTGAGGCAGGAGGATCGGTGTGAGTTCAAGACCAGCCGGGGCTACAAAAGTGAGCTCAAGGCCAGCCTGAACTATATAGCGAGACCCTGTCTCAAAAAATAAAATAAAAACCACGGAGAGGGCTGGGGATATAGCTCAGTAGAATGAGTGCTTGCCTGGCAAGTTCAAGATCCTGAGTTCAATCCCCAGTACCGCCAAAAAGAAAAAAAAAATTGGAGGTGCTAGAGATAAAATGGGGCAAGGATAGGAGCGAGAGAGGAAAAGGCAAATGATAAACAAATGTGTTTATGGCAGCCGAAGACAGGCAGATAGAAACCATTTTAACGCCAGGCTCCTCCCAGAACCGAGGAAATTAGGAAAGACTTTGCAAACGACACTCTGGAGGCAGGCCAGGTCAAGGCGTGTCGCCCTCCTGCCCAGCGCGACCAGAGGTGGCTTGGGGGCGGGGGGGAGGGCGGACTGCGACCAGGGGTGGCGATGGGGGGGGGGGCAGGTGTCATTTCCAGAGAGCCATGTGGCAATCGGGAGCCGGAGCCTCTGACCCATAAATTTCATTTCTGGAAAACGGGCCCAAAGAAATAAATGCTAGATAAAGCCTGAACCCCGGGGAGCCTTGGTGCAAACTGGAAAGGATCTGAACCCCGAATCCAGAGAAGGTGCGAGACATTAGATCCTGGTGGCCCTAGCGGGCACTGCCCAGGAGGGGTCTGTACTCACCCTTGGTCACTAGGGTTCCCTGTGGCTTAGAACACGTTTTGCTTTCCATGAAGTGCCTTTGTCAAACCTCTAGCATGGCCACTCTGATTATTTCATATTCCCTTAAAAATAAACTTGTTGGGGCTGGGGAGATAGCTCCATGGCACAAGTGCCTGCCCGGTAAGTGCAAGGTCATGAGTTCGAACCCCAGGCCCGCAATAAATAAATAAACAAACAAACTTGTTTTTCAATGAAAAATAAACGCATACGGTACTGCTCTTGTCCTTCTCTGAAGCAAGGATAATATAGGGAAATTCATTGTCTGGCATAGGAGGTGACAGCGGATGGGTCCTTGGGCAAAATCTGCCACCACCACCCAACACCACCCCACCCCCCCGTTGTCTGCGTAAGTAAAGTTTTATTGAGACATGGGCCCCTGCCCTGCGCTGACACCTGCCATGGCTGCTGGCCCACAGCAGGGGCAGGCTTCACTCCAGGAGCCTCGCCCTACCCAAGGTCCCCTTGCTGAGACCTGCAGCACACCGTGGCCTGAAAACACGGAGCGGAAAATCCCAGAAATAACCAAACTTCCACAGCGCACGGCCGTGGGCCGCAATGTCCAGCCACCCTGCTCTGTAACTTAGCGGCCATGAGGTTATCAGGCTGACAGCCACGGTGTCGCCACAGTGCTTGACGGTCCAGGATACTTTGTGACCACAGCTCCCGCCATGTGTTCCAGTGCATCGTTAGTCACTGGGGCCCGTCTTTTCTTGTTCCTGCTTTACAAATCAAGCTTCCCCCTAAGTACAGATGTGTACGAAAAGAACCCTATTGGGGCTCAGTGCTGCTGGTGGCTTCGGAGACTTTAAAGCAGATCTCCCTCAGGAGAGCCCCCGGACCCCCAGTTCCGAGTCTGTTGGGACCCCATTCACACAGCAGAAGGGGGGCTTTGGGTGACCAAGGAAACGTGATCTGTATCTCCAGGTCCTTTCCACCACCCCCTGTAGGAACATGAACCCAGTCGTCTGCTCGTTCAAGGGGCTGCAAGTTCCCCGGAATCATGCTGTAACCATCTCTTCACCCCATTTTAAAAGAAACTGCCCTGCATGGGGCTGAGCCAGGTGCCAAGAGAGTCGGGGACTGCTGCCTCCTGGACAAGGGGTCTGCTGCTCAAAAGCCTAATGCGTTCACCGTAGAGGACCGCCTGAGCAGCTCCCCTTGAAAGAAGAGCGACCGTCTCCATTTTGACTAAGCCTGCTGGCCCTACTCCCTTGTAGTGAAATGTACAGAGCTGGCTAGGACTTCTCATTATCCTTTCAGTTGGCCTTAAGCAGTTTGTATTGGTCTAGCCCAGGTGCTGGTGGTAATTTTTGAAGATGGCACACGTGTTTCCCTGATAACAGAACAAAGAGCCACTGCTCCACACTGTCAGCTGGGATCGAGCCTCGAGATAGAGGATATGACTTCCTGGGGCTTAAAAGATGATACATCAGCGCTGAAGCACCAGACCCCTAAAATATTAGATGCTATCTCAATAGCATAATACAAATTCCTTTGTAAATCTCTAAATGTGGCGGAGATGAATGCAGGCCTCCTACTTAGCCCAGCTTACAGCTCACCTTCT
>PVKN010006134.1:11850-29286 GCA_004027915.1 Capromys pilorides
GTTTTTAGGATTAGTCTAGACTTCTTGGGCGGAAACGAGAACCAGGAAGGGACCCCGACAGTTCACCACAGAGGCTCTGCAGAGCGCGTGTCCCCTCCGCCCCAGCCACGTCCCCAGCCCCCACCCCACACCCCTGCGTACCTTTCTGGCAGTGACTGTGAGTCCAGCAGCGCTCGACGAACTGGCCATTGATGACTGTCGCGGGACAGCTGGTCTTGCCCTTCGCAGTGCCTGGACAGATGTCCCCACACTCCTCGTTGTCATCCTTGTTGAGCACGATGTAGTTGTCCTCCACGGAGTCCACGATGCGGGACCAGTCGATGGTGGCCAGGTAGCACAGCTCGTTGTTCTTCTCGATGCGCACGGAGCCCCGGGTGATGTTCATGAGGCTGCGTAGCCCCAGCTCCTTGAGGTGGACCATCTCGAAGATGACCAGCGCGTAGTTGAAGAAGAGGCGGGAGCCGCGGATGACCGTGAGGTTAGGGAAGAGGTCCTTCAGGCTCTCCAGCCCGTAGACCCGGAAGAGCAGCAAGTAATCGGTGATCACCACGAGTTTGGGGAAACTGAGGTCGCGGAAGTCCTCCGGCCTCGTCTTGAACATCAAGAGGATCTGCAGGTGTCCTTCAATGACGGAACAGTTCTCTAGCTCGTGTATCCTGGTGAGGTTGTTGCGGATGTCCATGCCAGGACACACTGCACATGGGGCGAGAGGAAAGCGAGACGGGTGAGCACGGGTGCCGGCAGGTGAGAGCCCCACAGGCTGCCCCCCACTCCCCACTTGGCTCTACCCACCTCCCGTCTCTTGGGTACATGCCCAGGCCTGCAGCTGCTGCAGCCCGTTCTATTGTTAGTGCTTTGAGGAAGCTCGGAAGTGTTTCCCACAAATACCTACCCAAGGGCCCCGCTGCCTGGTGTCTACTCATTTCCCCCCCCCCTTGTTTTTCTAGCCCACCTTTGTTATTTACTGCTTTCATGGTAACAGCCATCAGACTAAAGGTTGATCCAGGGCAGGGGAAATAGCTCAGTAGAATAAGCACTTGCCTGGCAAGAGCAAGGGCCAGAGTTCAATCCCAGTTCCCACCAAAGAAAAAGAAATAATCATAATAAAGGTCGACCCATAGAGGAACGGGTAGAAGAAATGTAACACAGACAGGCCTGACAGAAGAGCCCCACGAGGCATCCCAACATTCGCGGCAACATGGCTGACACAGGCGAATGCTCTGCTGAGGCGCAGAATGACAGACGCAGAATCCGGAAGGGCCCTTTTCATGGAAATTAAAAGCACAGTGGAGCCGGGCGTGAGGGCACACACCTGTAATCCCAGCACTTGGGAGGCTGAGGCAGGAGGACCAGTGTGAGTTTGAGACCAGCCTGGGCTACAGAAATGAGCTCAAGGCCAGCCTGAGCTGCCTAGCGAGACCCTGTCTCAAAAAGACAAAAAAAAGAAAACAAACCACAGTGGTGGCTGTCAGAGGCTGAGGGGGACACAGAGGAGGAGGGAGGCCGGCCAGCGGCACAAAGTAACAAGAGGAACCAGTGCCACTGTCCCAGTACACAGGACAGCGTGGTTGGTGAGTGACAATACATTCTGCAAGAAATGATCAAACTGCTCGGTGAGCGCCTCCATGTTTAAAAACGTCCAACAGGAAGAGACACACTGCCATCCACGCCCCTCAACATCTTCCCCCTTGTTTCAAACACACACACGCACACACACGCACGCACACACACATGTACCATCCTTGCAGCGTTCCGGAGTGGCCCCGGGAGTCCTCTCTGGGGAGTGTCTATAGGGGAGGTGGCAAAAACTACGACCGCTCCCTGGCGCCTCCCAAGAGAAGGGCAGGCGCCTAAAAATATCGCAGCAGCATGGCCCCATCTGCTTTGCTCGCTGGAGCTGGCACCGTGGGATTCCTGGCTCTTCTCCAAGGTCAAAATGACCCTCACAGGGAACTGGTTTCAGTCCATTCAGGACCTTGCAGTAGCCAACACGAGGGAACCCTTCCAGGGCTGCTCCAGAAAGCATCAGGGACGGCAGGACAGGCGTGTTGGGGGGGGGGGGGGAACAGTGGTAAGGTGTCTTTGACGGTGGCATTGTATTTTATTTTTTTAATGGCCAGCTCAGCCTACCCCGGGGGTGGGGCTGGCACAGCATGTGGTGCCGGGATGGACCCGCGGTCCCTTCAGTTGCCTAAGTTTGCCTAAGCAGGTGTTTTGGACCGCCTAGCCATCTCACCACCCCACCCTTTTCTTAACTTTTTGTGTGTGTGTGTATATGTCGTACCAAGGATTGAACTCAGGACTTTGCACTTGCCAGGCAAGCACTTATGCCACTGAGCTACGTCCCCAGCCCCCCAACATTTTAAATGGAAGCATTCTCTTCATTTTTTTCACCAGCCCCCAAGATTCCAGAAGAGATACTTGGAACGCTCTTGCCAGAAGGGCATTAAATATACGTCTGAGATGGTTTGCGCCACACACTGCAGACAAGCACAGAAGTAGCACACTGTTCATACGTGCACCGGCCACATGCTTGCTGGAATAATGTAAAAATAAGCTTAGACACACAAAAAAGGAAGAGGGACCGTGCTGGCCCCCTGGGGATAGGACCTGGGCGCTGCAGCGACCCGGGGAGCGGCTCTCCCTGCAAGGCACCCTGGCCCACGTTGCTATTTTCGAGAGGCAAAGACAATAACTCCTTTGGCAGGCTCTGTGGAAGCAGCAAAATCCACCATGCTGCTCTGATGCAACCGGGACAACGGGATTAAGGGGCGTTGAGCAACGCAGCAGGTGTAGACGGGGAAAGTGTGGGCAGCGCCCACGAGGGAGGAAGACCTTCAGGAAGCGATGGGCGGGGAGAGGCGCTGCCACCGCATCCCCACGGGGCCAGGACAGCCCAGCCAGCACACGTCTGCCACGCGGGGTCCGCTCCTCTTCCCCGCCGCCCGCCCGCCCGCCGGGCTGAGGACCAGGCCCGATGACCGTTCTCCCGGGTGCGGTCAGCGCTTGCCCAGGCTGTGTGATCTCCCTGCCCGCTGCACCCAGAGGTGGTGCCTCCCAGACCGCGCCACCCGGTGGGGCTCCCTGTGCCCCTGCACGGCGCCGCCACGGCCCCCAAGACCCCAGCCCCGTCTGTCCCCTGAGCCACTCTGAACTCTGGCCCAGCTCCAGGACACTGGACCCCCCTATCACGTGCCGGCCCTGTGACAAGAGGCTAACCCGGCAGCGCTGGGGCAGCACGGGACTCCGATGAGGCCGCGTCCATGCCCGCTGATGATGATGGCGATTTCCCCGGGGCTTATGGTCCCCTCTGAGCTGGTCAGGCCTCTCTCTCGCCTGGCCACGCCCCTCACTCCTAGTCCCCTTCCTAAATCTCCCCTCCCCCATCATGCTTCAAGAGCCAGTTCAGGGGCTGGGGAGATAGCTCCATGGCACAAGTGCCTGCCTGGCAAGTGCAAGGTTGTGAGTTCGAACCCTGGTCCCGCCAAAAAGAAAAAAAAAAAAAGAGCCAGTTCAGGGGCTGGTGAGATAGCTCAGCCGACTAAGCATCTGCTTAGGCAAGCACAGAGACTGGGGTTCGATCCCAGGCACCACATGCCGCACCAGCCCCGCCCCCAGGGTGCACTGAGCCAGCCACAGTCCCTAGCGTAGTGGCACATGCCTGGAATCCCAGCGCTGGAGAGGCTGAACACAGAAGGATCACTACGAGTCTGAGCTATACAGTGAGAACCTGTACCCAACACATAAAATTAGATAAACAGGAGCCAGTTCAAATGCATTCTCCTAGGGGCTGGGGAGATAGCTCAGGGGCACAAGTGCCTGCCTGCCTAGTGCAAGGTCCTGAGTTCAATGCCCAGTTCCACAACAAGAACAAAAAATTCTCAACCAATTACCAGCAAAGAACTCCAATGCCTCCTCCTGCAGACGGCCCTCCCTGGCTGCCTTTCCTCTGAATGCCAGTTTGGGTCTTTCTCATCTCCTTGGGCCTCTTTCTTTTGGAGGGGAGGTACTGGGAATCAAACTCAGGACCTTGTGCTTGTCAGGCAGATACACCACCAAGCTATGCATATCGCAGCCCTCCTTAAGCCCCTTGAATGTGAATCAACATCTGTCAAAAACAGCTAGGCCTGGTGGCGCATGCCTGTCATCCTATCACTTGGGAGGCTGAGGCAGGAGGAACACCACGAAATCAAGGTCAGCCTGAACTGCAGAATGAAACGCTGTGAAAATCAAACTTCTTAGGCAATGTCTCCTCTTCCCTACCCCACCCCCATAAAGCTAATTACATGAGCCCTGCTTGTCTCATTCCAAGATACTAAACCTTCATCCGATAGCTTTGAGGCAAACAGATGGCTCTAAAAAAAAAGATCTTAACAATCCACCCTGAGAACCACCCGCAACAGAAGCACAAATTAGAACAAAACTGTGCAGGCAAGCAATCACTCGGGGAGAAAAGAATGTCCCTGAGTTCAAGGCTCACAGCTGGTCACGATGCATTAAGCCACACACTTGCACCCTGGGAAGGGGGGCAGGAGGCCCCGTACCCAGCCCCTCAGGAAGGATCTCAGTCCTGACATCTGCTGTGCCGGGTCTGAGCCCAGCAGTGCCCCACAGAAGCGCCCCCAGGCCAGAAAGCACAGGCCAGGGACCACAGACAGACACCAGTTCCAGCCACAGCCGCAACCCTGGGGTCCATGCCGCACTGCCGACACCCCCCAAGGGCCCCCAGCTCCACCACAGAAGAGAAAGCCCCGTTCTGCCAGCAGTCAGCCCAACATGCCCCAGTAAGGGCAGGCACGGTGGCTAGATATAGCAACTGCATTTGAATCTCAGATTTTAAAAACAGGATCTTTTAAGATAAGTATATCCCATGCAACATTTGGGATACACTGACTCTTAAAAGCCACTCTGTACAGCCAGGCACAGTGGTGCTGCTGGCCTATAATCCCTGGACTCAAAACGAGGCTGAGGCAGGTGGATCGTGGTAGCAAACCCAGCCCGGGCCATTGAGCAGCTTAGTGAGACTGTCTCAAAAACTGCCAGGCACTGTGGTGAGCGATTATTACCCCAGCACTCAGGAGGCTGAGCCAGGAGGATCACCAAGAATCTGAGGCTAGGCTGGGTGACACCGAGAGCGTTCTAGGCCAGTTTGAACTACACAGTGAGAGAGATCTTATTTCAAAAATTAAAAAAAAAAAAAAAAGCATAAAAATGGCTAGGGACATTGCTCCCTGCAAAAACTCTCGGTTCACTTACCAGTACTGCATATACACACAAAAAAGGAACTTTTTTTTTCTTTTTTGCAGAACTGGGGATTGAACTCAAGCCCTTGTGCTTGCCAGGCAAGCGCTTACTCTACTGAGCTATCTCCCCAGCCCCTGGAACTTATTCGTTTATATGAAATTCACAATGAAATGAGATCCCTACATTCCCTCAGCATCAGGGACCTGACCCCTGGATTTCTCAGGCCTGCACTTCACAGGCTGTATTTCATTACACACGCATGGACACACACCCGTGCACATACATGCACGTGCGTGCGTGCGCACACACACACACACACACACACGAGAACAGCTGTCCAATCTGCCTCAAACCATGGGAGAACCAAATCCAGAACAAGTATGCATTCAAAGATGAACTGGCCTGGCTGGAGAGACAGCTCAGTGGTCTAAGCACCTGTCTGGCAGGCACAAGGACCCAGGTTCTATCCCCAGTACCACATGCTGTGCCAGACCCAGAACCCTGAGCACATGGTACCCGACACCAAAACTGGGCATGGTGGTGCACGCCTGTAATCCCAGTGCTAGGGAGGCGGACATAGGAGGATCACTATGAGTCTGAACTGTATAGTGAGACCCTGTACCAAATAAATAAATAAATGCTTTTTAAATTTTTTTTTTTTAAGATGAGTTGGCCAAGGGGCTGGGGAGATAGTTCTGCGGCACAAGTGCCTGCCTGGCAAGTGCAAGGTCATGAGTTTGAACCCTGGTCCCGCAAAAAAAAAAAAAAAAAAAAAAAAAAATGACTTGGCCATAGGACACTGGGGAGCTGTGGGCCCGACTCCCGCCATGAGACAGTGCTGGTTCCCCACCGGGGTGGGGATGATCTGTGAGACAGCCGAGCACGGGCAAAGATACAGGGAAACCAAGACCTCATGCGCTCCTGGTACGTGCAACCCTCTGGGGAAAGTCTACCAGTTGCTCAGAATACTAAATGAAGGGGTCTGGGCTATGTAGCTCAGTCACCAGCACTCATCCGGCCAGCACAAGGTCCTGAGTTCGATTCCTGATACCAAAACAAAACAAATTTAAATGAAGAGCTGTCATAAACCCCAGCAAGTTCACTCCTAGGTCGATATACTCGAGGAAAAGAAAAAGTGGGATGCAAGTGTCCGTAACAGAGGTCTTCAGAAAAGCCAATCTGGAAACCAGCTAAGATAGTTGGACCCCCCCCTAAAGTCTGCCCCCCAAAACTCTGGCATGTTTAGAAGGAGCCTGGGTGGTGGGGACACTCCGCTCATCATCCAGGGATGGGTTCGAGGCTGCCTACGCCCTTAGGGCGTGGGGCCCCGCAGGAAGTGGGCCCTGGCCTGGTATGGCTCAGGCCCCCTCTGTGGCCCCTCTCCTCCCTCCAGTCTCAGCTTCCGGGCCACTTTCCAGCTCAGGCACTCGAGCTGCCTCTGCCCAGGTCACTGGCCATCACCTTCTCTCTGCCTGGGAGTCGGCCAACCATGAACCAAGAACCTTGAGCCCAAATGAACCTCTCCTCTTGTGAGCCATGGATGTTGGGTCTTGCTTGGGTCCCAGTGACAGAAACGTGGCCGACACACCCGGCCCCATGTGCCCCACTCCCCCGGGGGATACATGAAAAGAACAACGTGGCATACGGCCCTAGCAAAGAGGATTCCGCAGAACCAGAAAGGGCTAACGCCCCACTAACCGCCAGAACACGGATGGGCACTGAAAAACGTCCCACTGGGTGACAGCCCCAGGCCCATGAGGCTGTGACGTCCACCGACAGAAAATGCCCCGAATACAAAGCCACGCGGACCAAACAAAAATGAGGGGCTGCTGTGAGCTGGCGGGGAGGTGGGGGATCGGAATAGCAGGGTCTGGTGAATGTTTGGGGAGTGATGAAAACGGGGTAGTAGGAGCTGTAGGGATGCTCGCTGCACATGGGGCTTGTGAGCTCCGCCTGGCTACGGCTGTCACACAGAAAGGTTAGACGGCCGTAATTGCTCGATAAATAAAGGTTAAGCGGTGGTAATTGCACGGGACAATGAAGGATCGCCCGGCTCTCTTTCATCTCCTGTTTGCCTTTTTTAAAACTGCTGTTTGCTTTTTGTAATCTCTCCCCCGAATCTAGCCCGTGCTCAGCTCATTACAGCCCAATGTGTGCCTATTAGTCAAAAACAATAGAGCAATTTACTGCTGGGAGGATGGAGAAATCCCCAGAGGTGAGACAAGGTGCCAGGGAGAGGCGGAAACTCCTGCGGGCGGGCGGGCAGGCCGAGCAGAAGGCGCCCAGTTCCCGGGAAGGAGCGCCCGGTGCGGGGCCCCTCTCCAAGAGGGGAGAGGAGGTTAGCAAGCTGCCCCTAATATTTCCTCCTCCATGCTCAGCTTGGAACTGGAAAGTGTTCTGGGCTCAATTCTAAAAATAACCCTGGAGGCGGTGCTGGCCCTCCCCGCCCTCCTCTTTATACATATACGTTGTTGTTCTGTTCGGGTTTGTTTTTTAGTCCTGAGCACGAAGCAGGAGCTTGCGCAGCCCAGGCAAGCGCTGCGCCGCTGAGGCGCACCCCCAGCCCTTCTCAGACTTTCATTTTTGGCACAAGAGCCCCTTAGTTGGCCCAGGCTGGTCTTAAAAGTTGCCATCCTTCTGCCTCTGCCTTCGGAGTAGCTGGGGTTACAGGTCCCGTGCACTTTTGGGGGCTAAACAACTCGTGGCGTCCATTAGGACTGCAGCCCTAGGGCTAGGATCAGCCCAGCCAGCCAGCAAGCGCACCAACTGTAATCACGAACCGCTGTGACGGGGTTTTACATTCTTCGTTCTTCCTAAAATATGCCGAAAGCCGGGCATAGTGGTGTGCACCTGTGACCCCAGCGCTCTAGGAGGCTGGGGTAGGCAGGAGAACCCACACTCCAGCCCAGCCTGCAGAACTTAACAATCTCCCAAGACTACTTCTTGGGAATCTTTTTAAAGGTCTGTAGAGGCAGGTCAGCAGCAAAGCCCTAGTCCTGGGTTCAGAGACAGAGACAGAGACAGACAGAGACAGAGACAGAGACAGAGACAGAGACAGAGACAGAGACAGAGACAGAGACAGAGACAGAGACAGAGACAGAGACAGAGAGTGCGTGTATTGTTAGGTTACAAGAAAAATGTAGGCTCAGATATCCTAATTATTCCAAACACCCTCAAGAGTTTTTCTAGGTGCAGAATCAGCGTTCTTTTGTCTGACTGGCTTGGGTTTTCCTGCCCTGGGGATCAAGCCCAGGGTCTCTGCGCCGACCTACATTCCCAATCCTTTTTAAATGTTTTGTTCTATCTTGAGACTAAGGCTTTTAATTTGGTAAATTTGCCCAGGGTGGGTTCAACAGCGCAATCCTACCTCAGCCTCCCAGCGTGCTGAGATGACCAGCGTGCACCACCACGCCTGCCTGCCTACAGAGGATTGATTTCCTTTACATGTAAATGAGTGAAAGTCCCATGACAGCTTGTGCTGACGTTTCAGTGAAGCAGCATTTGATCAACCCAACCTTTCACTCTCACTGGGCGGGTGCGCGGGCACAGCTTCCAGGGCTAGGTAGGGAGTGCGTAGGCAGCCGCCTCCAGGGCAAAGCGAAGCTACACCTCTCTCGGTTTCGGCAACAGTTCTCATCCCAAACTCCCAGGAACCAGAATGCTCCAGAAGGAGCGCAGGCTGGCGAGAAAGCCGTGCTGAAAAGAGTTTGCTCTTTCCTTGTTTTCCTCTCCACCGTGAAAACGGCAGGAGGAGAAAGAACTGGAAAGGCAGGGAACCGAAGAAGCAGTAGAAGGTTCCAGAAGCCCACAGAGATCAGACACTCCTGTTCCCGGTCCTTAATGGCCGGCTCCTCCCTGACAGCGCTCCTCACACGCGCCCAGTAACCTCTCGTGGGCCCCACGGGTCCCTTCTGCATTCTTTCCAGTCTTAGAGCGGCTCCTCCGCGGCGCTGGCGTCCACCTCAGTAAGTCTTGGGTTGAGCTGTCAGCTCACTCCCCGTACCAGTTTTAGAAGCCACCACGTGTGAACTCCCCCGCCGCCCTGCTTGCCCCCCACACCTCTCTGCACACCTCCCGTCCTCACCGGGCAGGGCCCACAGCAGCGCGCTGAATGGAGAGCAGTGGGCAGTGGCCACGCACATCCTTCAGTGCTGTGGTCAAGGCCAGGTGGGACCAATGCCCGCCGGTTACCAGCAGAAACAGGAGCCCAGAAACGTCAGGGAATGGGAAGCCCTAAAGATTCCCTGAGCTGGGCAGGGTGCTGCATGTCTGTAATCCCATAACCCCGGCACTCAGGAGGCTGAGGCAGAAGGATCCCCGTGAGGCTGAGGGCAGCCTAGGCTACTGAGTTCACGGACAAGCTGAACCACATAGTGAGACCCTATCTCTAAAAATTGGGCAGCGGATGAAAAGACCTAGCAAGGGACAACATCGGGACCCCTGGATTCTGATACAGGCTCCAGAGCCACCAAGTTCAGTCATGAGGAAATCATTCTTACATTCATTCAACAAATAGTTCTCGGACCTACATTATAACATCCTATAACTCAGTGGTGTCGCAAATTTTCTGTACCAGGAGATTATGAGGTGACAGAGGAAAGGGATCGATGATGTATAGTGTGCCTAAGGAGAGTCACCTAGAGAGAAAACATTCTCTCAGGCTTTCACAGAGAGCAAACTGGTCAAGCAATGGCCATGACTCAACAGACGGCTGACACTGATAAAAGATCTACAAAGCACTGTACATGGTTTCAGGGTAAATCCCGAGGGGATCTGACTGACCTTGTCAGATACAAAAGCTACAGTTTTTTTGTTATATAGGTCTTGCTTTAACCTGGTCTTAACCATCCAGCAGCAAAGCCTAACCACAAGGTATTAAAAGTAAAGCCACATTAATATGCTGGGCTGTAAAAGGCTTAAGTCAGGGCCAGGAAGATAGCTGAGTAGAATAAGCACTTGCCTGGCAAGCACAGGGTCCCGAGTTCAATCCCTGGTACCACAAAAAAGGGGGATGCGGGCTCAAGTCAACAGCTTTCGACGTTGCCAGTACTGCTGATAACCCACTACTATTAAGGACTATTGGACTGTACATACAACTACTTTCTCTTAGTGCAATGAGAAGATTTGTACCAATAGTGTTTAGAAAAGATATCATGTCTGCATCTTGTACTCTGCACAACTATTATAAGACAATATGCAATGTATTAACTATTATAACTATGGTGTCAACCTGTTTTGAAACTGTCTCGATTTTATTAAATTTATTAATTTCTCATTAAAATTATTTAATTCTCATTAAAATTAACAAAATTCTAAAAAATTAAAACAAATAGCTCTCGGGTATCCAAGTTTGTTGGACAATACACCAGGGCACGGGAGGAGACGCCCGCCCACGGAATAAGCGGACTGTGGCTCTACCACAGGTGGAGGAGAGAAACCTAAATAACCGTAGTAAGCTGCCTTCGAAGGAAAAGGCCCAACAGGGACCTCCCAAGCCCGAGGCCACAGGGCCTCACTGGCGATCTCAGCCCTGGGCAGCTGTGTGGCGCTGGGTGGGGGATAGAACCTCTCAGGGCTTTCACCTTCCGGGAACAGTCAAATGGAAAAGTGAGTCCACAGATGGCAAGAAGGGCGGGGGACAGAGCAGCAGCCAGCCCAGGGCCCCAGGAAACCTACCCACGCCACGCAGAGCCGAAGGGAAGAGAGCACAGCCGCCATGCTGGGCACGGGACTTCTATAAATGCAGGTTCTGTTGGTTCCCAAAGGCAGCAGTGCCGCCACGGTTTCTGCGTGAACTGAGTTCTTTAAGCTGGCACTAATGTTGGCCCTCAGAACGGAAGCGATCTAGCTGCCCATCTACGGGGGATCCCAGAAACCAGCCATAGTCCAGATGCCTGATGGGGTCCCCAGGGCCAGTGGCCTCAGCACAGAGCACTTGTAGACACGGCGGCGTCCTGGGAGTAACCCCACCTGCGCCCCAACCGTGGAGGACATGGTCCTCCCCGCAGCCTGCCAGGCAGCCGGACACCCGTGCAGGACTTGGCAGCCGGGATACCACACACAGGGTGCCCAGTGTTTTCTGGGAAGAGCCAGGGAGGATTCTCGGTGTGGGGGACACCAGATAGGGTCATGGTCACCACTGCGGTGAAGCTGTCCCTTTATAGCCACTGTGACAGACCCATGCCCGGGCCTAGCTGCCACCTCCAGCGTCAGAGGAAGTCAGGGAGAAACACTCACTCGTCACAGCTTCTCTTCCATGAGAAATCCAAAGCGTGATTCGAAGAGCAGCGCAAGAGCCAGTGAGATGCTCAGTGGTCTAACGCGCCTGCTTAGGCAAGCTTAGGGACTGCAGTTGGATCCCCAGTGCTACGTGCTGCACCAGCCCCACCCCCAGGGCAGGCTGAGCCAGCCATAATATAAAAAAAAAAAAAAAAAAAATGCAAAGTATATTCGAGAAAAACAAGCCACAATTAAAACTGCATATACTTCCCATGGATCCTGGGTGTGTAGCGCACGCCTGTCATCCCAGCACTTGGGAGGCTGAGGCAGGAAGATCACTGTGAGTTTGAAAATAGCCTGGGATACAAAGTGAAACCGTGCCTCAAGAATTAAATTAACCAATTTAATTTTTTTTGAAAAATACAAGTGGGTTCACTACGATTCTCAGCTCAGGCGGCTGTACACAATCAAAAACTGGCCCCAGGGCCATGATGGGGGGCGGGGGGAGGCAGCCTGGAAAGCAGAAAGAGCACACAAGGGGTTTCCAGGGTGTGTGGCTAACAGCTCACTGCCAGGCGTGGGTGACACTGTCATCAAGTAAACAGACAACCTTCAGTCTCTGGAAAAGTAAGAGCGCATCGAAAAATAAAAAAAGACAGTTAAAAGGGCCAGGAGATACCTCAGCGATCTAAGTGCCTGTCTGGCAAGCACAGGGACCAGGGTTCCATCCCCCATCCCCGATCAGTCGCACGTGCCAGGCCAGCCCCGCCGAGGCCGGCCCCCAGGATGCGCTGAGGCAGCGACCGAGTCTAGGCGTGGTGACACACACCTGTAATCCCATCGCTGGGGAGGCTGAGACAGGAGGTTCACTGTTAGTCCGAGCTGCATAGTGAGACTCTACCAAACAAACAAACAAATAAGGTAGCTTTTAAAAATGATAACTCCGGTTGTCTCTACAGCAAGGAGCTGAGCAGTTGTGGACAAGAAAGGAGGAGGCTTTCACTCCAGACTCGCTACAGGCTTGGGCTCTGGGGCACTGAGTCAGTACGCAGAAGAGGCACTGGGGACACGGGTCAGGGATTGGGTCAGGGATTGAGTGTGCTGAGCGTGCACAGGCCGGGGTCCAGCCCTAGCCCTGTGCCGCGCCTCCCACAAGAAAAAAACCACAGAAATAATCCCAAAATGCTGGGAGGCTGAGGCAGGAAAGCTGCAAGCTCAAGTGCCACCCAGCCAACAGAGCACCTTAAGGAGCCTCAGTCTCAAAATAAAAAGTGAAAACAACCAAGGATGTGTAAAAGCGCTGGGTTCAATCCTCGGAAAAAGGAGAAGGAAAGGAAAACAAGGTAAAGATGAAAGGTTGTGGCTGGTGAGATGGCTCAGTGGACTAGAGCGCCTGCGTCAGAAAGTTTAGGCAACCGAAGGGACCACAGCTCGATCCCAGGCACCACATGCTGCGCCAGCACCCACTTCCCGCCCTCACCAGCAGGCTAAGCCGGCCATAACACAAACAAATAAATGAGGTTTAAGAAAAATTAAATTAAATTAAATTTTTAAAAAAAGAAAGAAAGAGAGGCTGAAGCCAGGCGTGGTGGCGCACACCTGTAATCCTAGCACTTGGGAGGCTGAGGCAGGAGGATCGGTGCGAGTTCAAGACCAGCCTAGGCTACAAAAGTGAGCTCAAGGCCAGCCTGAATTGCATAGCGAGACCCTGTCTCAAAAGGACAAAAAAGAAGAAAGGTTGTATGCTACCCTTTCCAGGAACACAGGTGGCACAGGCTCCAGGGTGCAGGCCAGCTGAGGAGGACGGGGTTGGAAGAGCCCCTGTGGAAAACCAGAGAGGAGAAGAGAGACCTGACCAGGCAGATCTCCAAGGAAAGCAACCCACCAACACCTTGACCAAGACTCCCAGATGTATCTTTGCTATCCGAGGCTCTTTGCCCTGGGTTCAAATCCCAGCTCTACCTCGTCTTTGCTGTGCTGTCCTAGACAAGACACAACCCTCTCTGAGCTCCTAATCTATTTTCTAGAAAATCCCAGTGGGTCTGGATCCCAGGGTAGGACCCTGGGCTTCCTCAGGGACCGAGCAGGAAATGCTAGAAGAGGGAAATGTGGGTGAGAAGGGTGAGTTGTCAATGATGGAGGATGGGAGAAGAAACTGGTAGAGTCTGCAATCTGTAAGCTGAGGCAGGAGGACTGCAAGCTCCAGGCCAGCAATCCTGAGCCATTTAGTAATGTGGCAAGGCCCCGTCTCAAAATTAAGTTTTTTGGCCAGGTGTGGTGGCGCAGGCCTGTAATCCCAGCACTGGGGAGGCTGAGGCGGGAGGATTCCCATGGCTCTGAGACCGGCCTGGGCTACAAACTGAGCTCAAGGCCAGCCTGAGCTACTACCAAGACTGTATTGAAAGATTTAAAAAAAAAAAAAAAAAAAGTGCCATCTCTCTCCTCTCTGACAATTACCATCTCCACACTCCAAACCGACGCCATGCTTGGGAAGTACCTCTGTTTTCTGCATTCCCATAAAGGCAAAAGAGAGAAACAAGCACCCCACCCTAGCAGTCCGCTGAACGCAAGACAGGGAGCTCTGGAATAACCTGACAAGAGCTCTGCTCACGGAAGGCATCAGAAGAAACAGCCAGACTGGAAATCAAAACTTTGTCCTCAAAGTTCACTTTGAACTCCAGCTGGAACCCAGGGCTCCAACAAGCCCGGATCACAACCGGCAGCCGCAGACAGGGACAGGGAAGCACCTCAGAGGGTTCCCACTGCCTGGCAGAGCTCTGGTCTACACAGGAGGTTGAAATCCCAAACTAGCAAATTGCAAACCTTCCCCTGGCATAGAGGAAGTGCAGGCCCAGGCTCCTCTAAGTCCTGGCCCACGTTTTTCTTTTTAATCACAGATTAATAATTTTGTTTTCTGCATATTCTATAAGGGTCATGTTTTGTAATTAAAATAGTAAATGTATCTTTTTTTTAAATTTTTTTTCTATGTATTTGGTACAGGTTCTCACTCCGCAGCTCAGACTTGAAGTGATCCTCCTGTCTCAGCCTCCCCAGCGCTGGGATTGCGGGCCTGCACCACCATGCCTGGTTAAGACCATCATGTTAACTGAAATGAATCAGATCTGAACCAGGCTTAAGTAGCGCGCTGTTGCTCTGCCACAAGAAGGCCAAATTATAAATAAAGAGCTAAGCAAAAGGCAGAGAACATCAAGTAGAAAGATCCATCTTCCTCAAATGAGAAGGGGATCGTGAGATGGAGGGAAGGAAGGAAGAGGGGCTGATAGCTTAGCAGTCTAAACACCTGCCTGGCAAGCACAAGGACCTGGGTTTGATCCCCCAGACTATGTCGTGCTGCTGAGCCGGCCACTGAGACCAGGCACGATGCCGCACCTACGTAATCCTGGTGCTGGTGAGGCTGAGACAGGAGGACCACCACGGGTCCAAGCTGCATAGCAGGACGCATTTATTTGTGTGTCAAATAAATAAATAAACAAATTTAAAAAGAAAATGACAGAGAGCAAACTGGTCAAGCAACGGCCGTGACTCGTCTCAATGGCTGACACTGACAACAGTTCTACAAAGCACTGTACATGGTTCCAAAGTTAATCCTGAGGAGATTGGACCTTGGAAGATACAAAAGATGAATGTTTTGTTATACAGGTCGTGCTTTAACTTGCCCTCGATCATCCAGCAGAAAAACTTAACTACGACGCATAAAACACAGAGGTAGATCAGTATGATGAGCTGTAAGAGGCTTAAACCAACAGCCCACAACACTGCCAGTTTCACCAGTAACCTACTGCCAATTATGGAACGTTGGACTATGTATACAATGACTTCCTCTTAGTTCTAAGAGAAAAAATTGTTTTTTTCTTTCCTTACTAATATCGATTAGAAAATGTATCACATCTACACCCTGCGCTCTGTGTAACTACTATGAGGATAACAACGTGCAATGTGTCAATTATTGCGAATGTACTACTAATGTGTTTCAAAACTATCATATTGTTATTTCTTATTAAAAGAAATAAAAAATAAAAATTTAATGTGAACAAAGCTTTTTGTAGAGCCGGGGAGATAGCTCTGTGGCACAAGTGCCTGCCTGGCAAGCATAAGGTCATGAGTTCAAACTCCAGTCCTGCAAAAAAAAAAAAAAAAAAAAAAAGATACAAAACAAAGCTTTTTGTACTAATATAAATAAATAAATAAATAAAAGAATGGAGAACCAAATAACTGGATCTGTGGCCTCCTAATGCCGCTCACACATCTGGCTTTCCAGGACTTAAGCACGCCGTGCAAGGCCTCCTCTCTTGAACTCTATCACTGTTTCAGTTTCCCTCTCCACTCCTCTGGGGGCTTCACTAACTTTCTTTGGCACCACAGTTACAATATTTTACGCAACTAAAGTGCAAAATCTTGCACAGATTTTTTTCATGTTGGGTTTTTAGGTCAACTATCAAGCAAAACTATAAACACCAAGCAGATTTATTTCTTTTTTTCTTTCTCTCTTTCTCTAACTTTGCTGGAGTGGAAAGTTTGAGCATGGAGCCACTGGACAACCAAGCTATGACTTCTCTGTAGAGCGGAGGTGATTTTACAGAATCTGGGAATCAGAGGACCAGGAGCTTCAGCTCTAGGGATGGATTCGCCCACTCATATGTTGTTAAGTCCGGAGACAGCTACAAGGAGAGCAGGTTGGTAGTTACCAGGCCTGGGTGGCATTATGATACAGGCATGCAGGAGCAGTAGGGGCTTCGGGGACCCCACTCTGTAACCTGACTGGCCTGAAAACCATAAAAATGTATATCCAAACTGCGTAGCACTGTGTGATAATGTTAAAAACACATCACTTTTCAAGTGCATGGGATTCTCGGGCCAGGGAGGTAGCTCAGTAGAATGAGCACTTGCCTGGCAAGTACAAGGTCCTGAGTTCAATCCCTGGTACTGCAAAAAAAAAAAAACAAAGGATTTACCCCCCCGCAAGATGAATACTATTATTATGTATCACAGACATATGCTGATGAAAGAAAATATCTTTTAAAGATTTCTGGGAAAAGGCCGGACATGGTAGTGCAGGCCTGTAATTCCAGCACTTGGGAGGCTGAGGCACGAGGATCAGTGCAAGTTCGAGACCAGCCCGGGCTACAAAAGTGAGCTCAAGGCCAGCCTGAACTGCATAGCGAGGCCCTGTCTCAACAAGACAGAAAAAGACAGACAGAGACAGAGACAGAGATAGCAAGACTAGAGAGACGTATAAGAGATGGGAAAAATAACAGTACAAAACTTGTACCATCTACCATAAAGCACCACCCACATAAGGCTGTCGGAGTGGAGGGATGAATCTGTTTAACAATAGCAATGCTGCACTATCATGAAACCCTCAAAAGGAGGCAAGAGCTGGTTTTATGTGGTAGGCTCCTTGTTAAAACTATGCAAAAAGAAAAAGGTTCCACGGAGTTACCAGTGATTCCATGAGTGACCCAAAAGTCACCCTGTACAACAGCCTCCTCTCCTGCCCATCAGCCCGAAGGTTTCCAAAGGTTTCCAAATAAGTGCAGGTAATTTATTCATTTATCTACTTATTTATTTATTTTTAATGTATTTGGTTGTTTACAGGGTCTCACTACACAGTTAGACTCATAGTGGCCCTTCTGTTCTCGGCCTCCCCAGCTCTGGAATCACAGGCATGTGCCACTGTGCCCAGACTCTGTGGCCGGTTCATCGTACCCAGGGGCGGGGCTGGCACAGCATGTGATGCTGGGGATCAAACCGTGGGCCCTGCGCTGCCCTAAGTTTAGTGCAGATTATTTTGATTATTTTTTTTCTTCACATTTTGTATCTTCTTTATTATTGCATGTTCTACCACAGCATTGTAATCACTGTTATATGAATACTGTATCAAAGAGAAATTCCCCATGGAAACAAATATTTCATTCCCCAAACCCTTGGGTTTCCATTCTCTCCTATGGGAAA
>PVKN010006135.1:5362-27862 GCA_004027915.1 Capromys pilorides
AGAAAGAAAGAAAGAAAGAAAGAAAGAAAGAAAGAAAGAAAGAAAGAAAGAAAGAGCAGGTCCATGCCTGACAGGCAGCCAGTGTGCTGGACTCTCTGTGTGGGGCAGTGTCTGTAGTCTGTGACTGAGTGACAGAGACAAAGCAGAGTGCATATGGCGAACCTTAGGCCCAGCATCCGCAGAATTTTGGGGGAGAAAGACTGCAGTTTTTAAATAAAATAGACAGAATAAGTATTCCATGACATGTGGCAAACTATATTTTATTTTTGCTCAATAATAGTGTCATTTGTTAAAATGCAAAGAAAGATGAGACTATTAGGATCATTTCCTAAGTGATCCATGCATGGAGAAGGCAACAGTGGTGTTGAGATCGCGGAACTTGTGTCGTAATGTGAGAACCCAGGCCGTCATCTGACTTCAGTTATCACAGCTTTGCAGGCAATGAAATTAGAAGAGGAAAATGTACTCAATTAGAACTGACTTTGTCATGGCCTGGGGACAGTTTTTAAATGACAGAATATGCAAAAATATGCCAAGGAGAATTCATCCCCTCAGAAAGAAAAACTTGCCGTTATAAGACATGTTTCATCACTTAAAATCCAAACCATGTACCAGGAGATTAAAATGAAGAGTTTTTCCACATGGCTTTGAGCAACCTCGAGGGTGATGCCCTCGAGGTCACCAGGTACGCTGCCTTGGAGCGCCTACTTGGAGCAGTTTCTGTGCTCCTCTGTCTTTACACAGCTTTCTCCTAACTTTAAATGTCATAAAAATGAATTAAGACTTTACAATGACATATTTACATATTCTTATGTACTTAGATGATTTCTCCTTGTAACAGAGACCGTTTCATTTAGTGGATGAGAAGGGCAGGGGTGAGATGGTAATATCTATGAAATTTACTGCATTGCAAACATTCCCCAGTGCTGAATACGCAGGCCAAATAAATTATGAAAGACAGGTAAGAGTGAATCTAGTCTTTCTCAAATCAGGTGTTTAACACAGAGGTTAACTGATGTTATTCTTCTCAGCAAGTAAGGTCTCGATTATACAAAACCTTCATCAGTTCTGCCTGATGCACATAAAAACATCGCAAATCAAGGTCTAACAGGTTTAACCTTACAAATTCATGAATGTAAATGTAATACACTCCCAAAACTTTTTTCATTCTTTTCTTTTCTGTAGCTGTACCGATTCATTGGGCAGAAATTTAGGACTGATGCCAAAGTGGCTGCGGAGAACGACCCTTCTGCCAAGCCAGCCCTCCTTCACGGGGGAAGGGAACGCGAAGCCTGTAACGATTTCCAAATGCGACCACATGGAACCCATTTCCTGCTTTAGCCCGGCTGTGCTTCAGGGGTGGTGGTGACCGGTGCGGCTCGTGCTTGTGCTCCTAAGGAATGTCGAGCTTGGAGTCAGGGCTGGCACCGTGCCCAGTGCCTACCCCTGTGGGGCCTCCAGGGCGCCTGAAAAGGTTGCGTTGTTCTCTCTCAGTCTCCTTGCTTGATGCCCTGGGTCTCTCACCATTTCAGCCCCAAAACTTATCCCCCCGTCCCAATAAAAGCATTGCACGGACTATTTGCAACAGTTAGGGTAGGCATTAGTAGTTTCTCATAAATTTTAGAGTAACTGCTCATTGTTCTTCTCTCTGAGATCTCATTTTTAATAAGAATCCGAGCAGGAGAGGAATCAGACCCTTGCTTCAAGTTTGTCAGGAAGGTGGGGTAAGGAGGACGGAGAGAACGGGCCTAAGAACCAGGATAAGATGTATTCTCTTTAACTTCTTCCTAAATCCTAGTTCTGGACACTTCTAAAATGTTATGGAGAAAAGCAAATGAAATCTGTTCATAAATTAGACCAAAAGTTAATCTTCATATCAGTTTCAGAGGGGGCTGGAATGTCTTTTGAGTATCTTAGAAGGAAGAGTTTTTCTTTCCATTCATCAAGTTCCTTCTGCAGACAAATCAGCTGGTGTAGTTATTGACCCTCGCATTCTCATGGGGAGGCTCAGGCAGGCCTGGGTGCCACTGTGGCAACAAAACAAAACAAACAAACAAAACACTGTAGAGCTTACATATTGAACTTTCTTATATTCATTCAGACATAGAAGTGACTGGGCATGCTTTATTTTTTAATTAAATACCATCTGGTACTGCTGAAGCCAACACTTGAAAAACTTTCTTCATAAGCCAATTAGATACTGGAATTGATAATGATTATTTGTCAGAATTCACGTGAAAGTGAATTAAAATGGAATGAACAGAATATCAGCAGTAATGATAGCCAGTGTTGAATGTCTCTGATCCAAAAAGAAAACAAACAACGAATTCACTAAGAGATTGTAGGTGCAAAGAACAGATCCATGTTGTGCAATGGTTTTCTTGAAGACGTTTTAGATCTCTAGGTTAAGTCACAAGATTCATCCTAATGACTAATGATTTTTCTGCTCAAGGATTTTGTAAAAATCTATGTTACCATCTTAAACTTCCTTAGATGATTTCATAACTGTTTCAATTATCCCTCAACTTTTGCGGGAAATGAATATTTGCTCTGTTGCTCTTGGCTTTAATTTTTCTATCTTTTATGGTTAGCTCAGCCCACCCTGGGGGTGGGGTTGGTACAGCATGTGGTGCTGGGATCGAACTGTGGTCCCTGTGATTGCCTTAGGTTTCCTAAGCAGGAACCATCTTAGACCGCTGAGCCATCTTACCGGCCTTAGGCTTTAATATTTATTTATTTATTTATTTATTCATTCATTCATTCATTCACTTATTTATTTTGGTAGCAGGGATCACACTCAGGACCTTGCTCTTGCCAGGCAGATGCTAATGCTGCTGAGTTATCTTCCTGGCTCTAGGATTTCATTTAGAGCGGGCAGTTTCTTAAATTCATCAGGGATATTGGGGAAAGGGCTGCTTAGTTATTTTTATTTCTTTGCAAAAATAGAGCATGCTGTGGTAATAATTGGCTACCTTCAGTTTTCAGCGGTCCTCGCTCTCTAAGCTAAAAAGAATGCCACTTTTCTTGTATTCCACCTAATTTTAGTACATATGAGTTTTACATGTAATTGGTTTCATTCTGACAGACCTGCAGTTGCACACAACATACTGCAAATGGTCTCTATTTCTGATAATTTACTTACATCACTCTCTAGAAAATGCTTCCTTGACAGGATGCCAGCATCATAGATAGGATACTCAGTGCCGAATACTGACAGGAGACTGATGACCTGCACAGAGAGAAGTTTGAATCAAAAGTACCATTGTTGAGGGAGATTTTCTGATTGCCATTAAAGGTTTTTATTTTTCTTTCTTTTTACTATTTTCAAAGTTTCATTGCATGCCATGAAAATAAATGAGGTGAATTCTGTTTTCAGCATCTATGAATTTTATTCAGAATATTTATACATCCCAGGAGGAAGGATTATTGCAACATTTTAGGGTTGGGAGGATTTCCCGCCAGTCAATGAGCCAGATCCACTTTAGGATCCTAAGATTCCCTGAACATTCACAGAGGCTCTAAACCGCTTTGTCAGTTCTCCAGGATGTTTTCCCAGGCTGAGAAGACAGACTGGGAAGATTGCGCTCGTGTGTCCTACACAGGAAGATGCAGGGCTGAGGAGATGGTGTGAAAACCTGAACTGGGGACATCATGAAACTGCACAGCAGGACCCCTGGCAGGGAAGATTGGTGAGCACAGGGAGTGACAAAGACCATGCTCGTTGGTGAGAGAACAGTTCCTAGCGGCAGCATGGGATCTTGCCACTTGCGGCAAGATGGAAAGAACTGGTAGGTGAAATGGAGCTGAGACAGAAGGGCAAGCGGGCACTGGTGGCCAGTGCCTGTCATACCAGCCCTCCTGGAGGATGGGGCAGGAGGGCCACAAGGTCCGGCCATGTTTCCGTGACTTTGGGAAAGCTCACCCCCAAGTTTCACAACTTTAACAAGCAGAAGAAGGAGGACAAGGAGTAAGGAGAAGTGGGGGAATGAGAAGGGGATATTTTCTCTCCTATGTGGGAATTTCAGAAAAAGGAGAGGCTAAAAATTCAACCTCACATACAGTAGTAAATAATCAAATCTGAGGTCAATGTAGGGAACCGGTGGATAAGGAAAAATAAGTTGGATTTAGTGAGTGTAAAATATATGCATGTGGAGCAATATCATATTGATCCAATTAATATGCATTTATCAAAAGTTTTAATAAATCATTTAAATTCTTAAAAATATATTGATATAGCTCCAGATCAAAGCCCTTAAGTGGTAAAGAACAGGACTGATCTCATAAGAACCCTAGGAGAAGACAAAATTCAAGTATGCGTTCCAAAACTGGTCTTCTTGATATTTTGATCTGTATTTATCTTTCTTTATAAATATTTCGTCCAAACTTTGCAATGGAGACAGTTGAGATCATGAGTTATATTTTTACAGGGGGCAGTGGTCTATGTCTTAAGGTGCAATGAGTTTGATTTTTCTAGTAGAAGAAACACTTATTATGCATTTTGGTACAGGGTCTACAGGGTCTTGCTACATAGATCAGGCTCATAGTGATTCTCTTATTTTCAGCCCCCCAAGAACTGGGATTATAGGTGCGTGCCACCATGCCCAGTCTCAATCTCTATCCCAGTGCACCCCAGGGGGTGGAGCCAGTATGATGTGCCAGGTATCCAACCCCAAGCACAGGCACTTTAGTGCTGCAGGCTAGCTGGCTAGCCCAGAAATAACACTTTGGGTGGATTTTAATACTGCTATTTCTACAGTGGAAGCTATATGCTCTGAAAACAATAAAAACAGATTAATGCATTTCTAAATGGCCGTTTAATTTTGCATACTCAGACAGCTTGCAGACACTGGAAATTTGCCAAACTGATCACTTTTCTGTTGAATAAAGTCTACAATTCAAAATAAATGCCTGGCTTGGGTTAAGATTGACATGGAGGGTGTCTGGAAGGATGGCGGAACAGATACTTTGTGAAAGTAGCAGCCAGCTCTAATCCCGGCTGCAGAGACCGGGGCCGCTCTAAAGTATGAGACTCTAGCTGGGTTCCTGTAAAGCTCCCCTGTGGAAGAGGGCCAGCCAGGCACTGCGATGGACTGCAACGAAGTGGAAGCAGCAAGCCAAGCCAGATGGGCCTCAGAGGGGCAAAGACCCGGCCCAGCACCACGAGAGGTGAGGAATCTGAGTCTGGTGCCCTCTGGCCTTCTCATCGCAGCTTTATCAGCCGGTGCCATGCACCTGAGCTCCTCTAATTCCCCCAGCAGCATCAGCCCCTTGCGTGTCTGAGTCCCCCTATTCTGCAGCCACTTCCTCTACTGCAAGTCTAAACGATGCATTGCAGGGCCCTTTCCTGGTTACTCTAACGTTTCCTCTTGGGGTTGCATTCCTAAGTGTGATAATCTCTTCATACAAATTGAAATCGCATTCACATGGCCCCCAAATTTAAATATCTGGGACTTGACAAATCAGCTACCTCCCTGACATATCCACTTGTGTGTTTCCCAGGAATTACCCACTGAGCATATTTCAGTTAGAAATCCGCTCCTAATTTCTCCTCCCCACACCCTCGAGAGCCCATTCTTCACCTTCCCAGGACTGGGAGTGTAGGAAAGTCTACCTGGCTGCCTTCTAGGCAGCATTTGGGCAGACAGAGGGAGAAGAGGGAGAGTGATTCTCTCTCTGTTTACCCATCTGCCCTGGCTCTAGCATTTACCACCCCTTCCATGTCTACTCTCTGCCTAAATCTCAGATCTCTGCACTTTTGTTCACACATCTCACATGGGCTTGATTTTCCCCAAAGACCACATGGATTGTGCCATACCTTCCTCGATGATTGTTCCACTTAGTCTATTTTTCACCTATAAATTCATATAGATAGACCTAGACCTAGACCTAGACCTAGGTATCCATTTATTTATCTATCTCTTATGCTATCTCCTGTCTACTTGAACATATGCAGTATCTCACTATGCCAAGCCCTTCAGTAGACCCCAGCTGGCTTCCTGGTTCTACCTTTGGGTCCACCCCACCCTGACTGCATGCCCTGCCCCCGTTTTAGCTCAGGTGGAGCCACTTACCTCAGGCCATTCTCTCTGCAGAGCCACTTCAGGGCCACAGTGACATGTCCACTCCTGATCTCTGGATGGGCTTGTGCTCTCTTTGTCATTGACCCCTCTAGTCTTGGTTAACAGCATCTTTAAACAAAATGAATTGCAACACAACACTGTTCCAGTTTCCACATAAGCATGATTTTATGAGATTAGGAATTAGAACTTAGAGATGATTCTACCAGAATTTACATTGCATTCTCAACAGGTAGCACAATAAAGTCATCCTTTCATTTTGCTATGGAAAGGCAGGTGGAGGAGGCATTAGCTAAGGAAATTGGAAGGGAGACACATCAGTTTTCAGGGGTGCCTGGATATAATTATGCTCAGTGGACACTGCTGACACATTACGGGAAGCACATTCTTCACTGTAGCTCCATATCTCCCACACTGAAGACTTGTACCAAAACCATTCCTTTCACCCTATAGTACTCTGGGTCCCAATTTTGTTTGTATTTTTAAAAATATTTTATGTATGTAACTATTTGATATAAGGTCTTTCTATGTAGCTCAGATGCATAGTGATTCTCCTGTCTCAGCCTCCTCAGTGCTGGGATTACAGGGATGTGCCACCATGCCCAGTTTTGTTGGCCAGCATGGTGCCCCTAGGGCTCCAGGGCTGGCACTCCATGTGGTACTGGGGATCAAATCTGAGTCCTTAAGCTTGCCAGGAAGGCTCTTAGACCACCAAGCTATCTCACCAGCCCTATTGGTATTTTAAGCAAAATAGCTCTGAGCTCTTCCGTGCATCCACCAGAACAACATTATTAACCCTGGGTGTGATTGAGTTTCTTGACAGGAGTAAGCCATGTAAATGTTCTATACCTGGTGGTTAGGAACCTTTAAGAAAGAAGCTTGAGTCTTTTCATTCCAAAAGGTTCCTGTGGCTTCTGACCCAGAGCCTGGACTCATAGGCTGCACCCTCATTTTTGGAGACCTATCTGCCCTTACGCTCAGGAAAACCAAAGTGGAACCTAGGTGTTAGCAAATAAATGTGTCCCCAGGGTGGGCGTGGTTAACTATCGAAACAGTGGCCTGGGATCTGCTGCTCAGTTTCAGACTAGCAGAGTAAAGATCTGAAGAGAGACTGGGACTCATGGAGCTTTCTGCCTGAAGCTCAGATAAGGCAGCCCTTTCTTTCCAGTTCATACCATGAAGAAGACCAACTTTGCTCACGACTCTGTGGAAAATCCTCCTGAGTCAGGAGCCCCATATGAGGAATCCGCCTGGCTGCAAAGTCTGAGTTACATGTTCTCCCCTCCCCATCCCACTGCGACCGGGAACAAGCTGTCCCATAGGCATGGCCCCTTGCCCATATTCTTTACTCCCTCAGTGACACAGGTCAGTCTTTGTGCCTCCTGATGGGCCGCAGAATAGAGTGTGAAGTCAAAACCATAGCCATGCGCTCGATCGGAAGAGTTTATACTCTCTGACTTCTACAAGTGTTTTCACGTACTGTTTGTATCAAGCAACTAATCTAAGATGAGCCCTCCTATACTTGGCTTTGAGCACTGGTGGTAGTGTTAGAAAAATTGAGTTAGTTGTATTAAGGGTTGCTATGGCCTTATGAATGGGAAATTAACACTGATGGCACCATGCAAGAAAGAATATGAACTTAGACAGAGAATGGCAATGGTTTTATACAAAGTTATTTCTACATAAAAACAATTTTAGGAGCTACAAAAAGCATGTGACATGAGATGTCAAAAGGAGTTGTAATGCATGCTACAGTAAGACATTTGCAGTGTAAATAAAGCAATCAGTGGAGAATGGGAGAAAATTATAATTTATCCAGTGGAAATCTGGAAAGAGCTTGATATCTACAATACATCAGGAAGTTAAATAACTTAGTGGAAAAAGGCAATAAAATGGTTTTTAAAAATGGGCATAGTAGTTGAATACATAGCTTTCAAGTAAGACATTTAAACAGGTTAACGAGAAAACCAACATACATATGAGATATAGCAACATATATGTGAAAAATGTCCCAAATCACTAATCCTCAAAGAATAAAAATCAAAACCAGAAGGAGCTATTCTGCCATTCCATTTAGAATGCTTATTATCAAAACTACAAAGTGTAAAAGGCTGCGTTGGGTACGGAGAAATGGAAACTGACCTATGCTGCTGAGGTTCACACAATACTGCAGAATACAGTGTGCATGGTTCTCAGATAAGGTAAAGTAAACAAAATAGAATATCATATGATGCAGCAATCTCTCTGCTAGGCACATATCCAAAAGAAATGAAATTGGTACGTGAGAGAGATGCCCATACTCCTTTGTTTTGTTGTAGCGCTAGTCATCATAGTTAAGATGTGGAAGCAACCCAGCTATCTACCATTTCAATACATGGCCATCAATCACTGAAATCTCTATATTATGTTATAGTAATAGTGATATAAACACTCTTGCCTTGTTAACATAAATAACGAACTAGCAGAACTAGTCTACATGCCATTTGTATTCATAATTCTTGAGTAGCAATTGTGATATCCAACCCAAGTGACTTTTTTCCTAGATTTTAGAAGTGTTAAAATTTGAGTAGTTCCAAATAAAGTCTAGGTAAAATTTCTGTTTCTCTCCTAAACAATCCCACCAGGAAATAACTCTCTTGTTAGTAATCATTATATGGGGCTATGCTGAGCCATATCCCTCACATGACTGAAAACATCATAGAACTCAGGTAGGGAGACCCTGACCCCTGTGGGTGACTCTATCCAGAGGAAACCCTGTGCTCTTGGATGGCTGAGAGCCCTCAGGATTATTGTGAGTCACACTTTATGCCAGAAGAGTGAATCTTGGCCATGGAGATTGCTACTCATGCTACTTTTCCCTGAAGGATGTAATTTCTAATAAAAACATGAGGATACACTAAATTGCTTTGGGAAAAATTAAGTCAGGTGCAGTTACAGTCTTTCTAAACTATAAGCTCTATATGACCAAGCATGCAGGAGCTATTCTAGTGCTTTTCTCATGGAACACCTCGCGATAAAAAAAATAATACAAAGCCAGGTCTAATCCTTCAGGTATGTAAAGACCACTCATCAAAGTGGAAGAGCTTGTGCAAAGTGCTCGCCCCATAAGAGAGGCGTGATCATTAACTTACATTTATAGCATTAATTAAATCTATAGCATTCTATAACAAGAAAATTAAGTTGGAAGCGATTAGATAAGCTAGCCATTTTCAAGTGCTTATTATATTTTATTTTATTGCTATGCTTAACTTTTTATGCTATCCCTTCTTCAGAACATTTTTAAAATGTTCATAAATACCTGTTGGATATTTGAGGCAGATGAAAAACTAAGAAAACATCAAAAAGTACTTAGTGCCTACTGATTAATGGGTTGTGCTTCTGGAATGTTTGTTATCCTCTTAACCTTCTTAACCAATAATCAACACTTGGTATTTTTAATGCTAAAGCCAAGTACTTGGTTAAAGACATGTATATGGCTTTCCATATATATGTAGACCAACACACACACACACACACACACACATATTTATTTACATGTATGTATATGTGAATGTTTAATGTATATGCATGCATGTGTATATATACATATACATATTATGTGTGTAATTACTCAATACCAACCAATACATCTTCTTATAAACGTGAGATGGTTCAGTGGTCTAAAGCGCCTGCTTAGGAGGGCTCAGGCAACTGCGGGGACTGCAGTTCGATCCCCAGCACCACATGCTGAGCCAGCGCCACCACCAGGGCAGGCTGAGCCAGCCACAAAATGAATAAATAAAGAAACAAACAAACACAACAAGCAAACAAATAAATAAATAAATAAAATTAAAAAAAAAAAAAACTATGATAATACATGTCATGAATACATGAGAAGCTGTTGATTTGAGCTGAGCTTCTTCACTGGAGCTCCCTGAATCAAAAGACAAGGCCCAGATCCCCCAAGGGGTGAACATACAGAGGGAGTTTCTTCTGTTTTGACTTTGACATGACAATGTGGAAAAACACGTCTAGCTTTTGTTCTCTGCTTCTGCCTTCTTTGTCTTTTGCCTGTGACGACAGCCTCCTGCGCTCTGCTCAGTGCAGTGCCCGGTTTTATAGGACGTGGAGCTGTCCAGTGCAAACCACTTCAGATCATTCCACTTAGTACCTCGGTCATTTAGTCTTTTGGCACTTGAGTTAGCTGCACCACAGCAGTAAGTGGCCGCCACATGAATTTTCCTTTTGTTTTCAATAAGGTAAAATGGATGGGTAGGATTCTGAAGAAAGCCAGTGGAGGATGCTAAGGTCAGATTCCCTGCATGGCAGCGTCCTGATGTAGGCACACGGCCACTGAGGGAGCAGTAGGTGATTCCAGGCCAGCAAAGTCCCAGAGGCTTTGCTCCGTGCAGGGAACTCAGGGCAGGGACCTCAGTTCCCCACCTCTAGAGGAGCATGCACACAAAGGTGGAGGGTTTGCTGTGCTGGCTTGAAGCACACTGACCTTCCTTTGCTTGGATAAGCAAGCTGACCTACATAGCCTGCTTTCAGTCCTTCTGAAAAGCACACCCCTCATGACAAATGCACGTCTGTAGAGTTCTGCAGCAGAGATCCCACCCTCGGCGCCTTCTTATCCACCTGGGCCCTGTGTTCCTGCTTCTCCTATGGCTGAAGGGCCACCTGCTCTCAAAGGCATCACCAGAACTAACGACTAGCAAGTGCTTTTGCCAAGCTTTCCAGCCCAGGACCACTGACGTAGGGTCACTCTATGCGTCTAACTGTGGGCAGATTGTGCCAGTGAAGCCCAAGTGTGTGCCCGTGCTGCTGTGGTGGACACCGGGCTCCGACTGAGCCCCTCCCCTTCCTCCTGAGATTGCACCAGAGCCTGGCTGTTCTCCCAGCTGCAGTGTGTCCCCCTGTGCTGAGATGGCTCCATCAAGAGGGAGCTCCTCTGCTAAGATTTGGGAAAGGCCCGGAACTCTGAAACATTAAGCAGAATCTCAGTCACTCTGGGTTTGCTGTCTGCTGTGGTCATTTCAGTCAAAATTATTCTCAGTATTGTAACTTTTTCAACTGCCAATTTGATAAAGGACTTTTCGTTAAATCAACCTTTATGTACAACCAATGTCACCAGGCAGAAGTAAGCTGGTTTTTATTCTGTGAAGTGTGGTTGTCAAAATCCATGGCAGATTTAGATTTAAAATAGAGATTACAAAAGACCTTGCAGGGTTTTCCTTCTTCCTATCTTTCCAAAAATATTCTTGTGTAGAACTGGAAAGCCCTAGAGCAGTGGTCAAAGCCAAGCCAGCTTTGCTGAGCAATGGCAGGGATTGGAAGTCTGTGGTTCATCTCCCTTCCTAATTGCTGAGGGTCCGGTTTGAAAAGCACAGGAGGAGAATGTGGCACGTTGCATTAGAGATAACAATCCATGACTTGTAAGTCATGCTTGGAAATCTGCAGGTGACACAACTGCCCCCAACAGTGCTCTTATCCATAACCATAAAAGGAAAAAAAAACTCAATAGTCCCCTACCCGGTGTATATTTAACATTGTGACACACAGCTACACAGTTCACAGCGTGACAGGGTTCAGACTTCCCCAACCCATCCAGAACCAGCTCAGCTCTCCGAGGCCCAGACTCCATGACCACCGCCCTTTCCTCCTGTCCATTGTTGACCTATGATCTCCCACCAGCCCCAGGAGCCTGATGGTGGATGTTTGCCGCCACTGCTGGGCTGTTGTAGGTTCTTGGGGTTTGCTCTCTTGGGGGTCGCTCTGGACTCAGCATCCTGCTGCACCCACCTCCCAGATGCAGAGGACCCCTCATGTGCTCCCTGCCTTTTGCTGGTTGCTCCCACTCCTGCCACCCAGCAGGCCTCTTGCTGCAAGCGTCCTTAACTCACCCTCAGTATGGCCCTCAGCCCTCCACCTTCCTTCCCAGCCTCCTCCTTGTTCGTTTCTCTATTTCATGCTGACTTGTCCTGTTTTAACCGGTTTGAATTCTGTTTTGGTCCTTTGTCCCCAAGTTACCAAAATGTCAAAGCATTTGGGGACATTTGTATCATGTCTCTGAAATTTATTTCTGTCATTCCTTCTCCTCCCAACAAATCTGTGCCTCAGGTGCAATCCTTGAGCTGTGATGCTGTGAGGAGCCATGGGCCTTCTGCCTGTCTCATTCCCTAGTCTTCATCTTCCCCTTCCTATTCTTGCCTCTAGTTTTCATGCCACTCAAGTCTCTGCCCTCTGCACAGACCTCTCTACCTCAGCCTTCCTCATCTTCTCACCTCTACCTCTCTGCCTGCTCCACCTCATCAGCTTTCCATGTACCCTTGGGCTCCCAAGGAACCGAAGGATAGGAATTTGCCTCATCACTGGGGACTCAGATGCTGTAACCCAACGCAGGGTTGGAGTGTGATGGTCCTCTCTCTTAACCATCATCAATCAGCATTTCAATTCATTAGCTTTACAGGTGTTTATCCATCTCCTAACATGGGGGAGAGCCTCTGCTAGGTACTAGAGTCACAAAATGAATAATTTAGATGCGTTGTCCCAGAACAGTCATGATACCAGATCAACCGAGTAGCTCAGTTAGACACAGAGGGCTGTGTTATTGGAGTTGGACCAGTCGTCCCCAGGCTTAGAGGCCAACCTTACCATTATTATTTCTGCTGCCTTTGTTACTTGTGCCCACCTCGCCCTCTGGTAGAGGAAATTGGTAATGGCTTTGCCATAGGAAAATTGCGAGAGTAAATGTGCTGATGGATCAGCACCTCCTCCTGTACCTGGCAAGTGGAGGCCCGGGTGGTGCTGTGACCACTTCCTGGGACATGGACTTGCTTGTGACTGCTTAGGACTCAGAGGGGGGGCAAAGGAGGTGTAGCCCATGTTGGGGTCAAAGTGTTGAGGGAAGAGAGGAAGATTTGAAAACATTCAAATGCTTTCTCCTTGTCATTCTAAGCACTTATTTTCCTGAAAAAAAAATCAATTTATAAAGGATGTAATACAAAAGAGAAGAGAGAGAACTCCAACAATGATCTTAAAAGCATAGTATATTTCAACAGCAGACGTATAGGTTGGCAGGGCTGCTTTAAGAAAAAAAATCCATATTCTCATGTAACCCCTGTTTCTTTATTTTAAGGAATAAATGTAGATGACCAGTCTGTAGAAATTCCTTCTATGTTAAAAATGCACTCATGTCCCTGCACGCAATTATGACAGAAAACCTACTCCACGGTTGCACAGAAGAAGCCAGAGAGAGAGCCCTTCTCCTGTGGACACGAGAACTGTGGGAAGGATGGGAGGAGAGGACACGGCTCCTGCTTGCTCCACTTCTGTTGTTGAAGCCAGGAGCTGTCATCCTACAGCGACGTGTGAGGTGAATATACTAACTCTAGCCCCTGAGCTCCTGCTGTGAGAGAAGCGGAGAAGGGACAGCCTTCAGAGAGGCAGAAACTCCTGACTGAACGTGCACAATCATTGGTGAGATGGTGATTTAAGACATTTGGTCTCAAATACTTTTCCTAGTCTCCCGTGGGTGAGAGCTCAAGAGGGTGCAGAGTTAGGTTCTGACTTGAATTTAGTGGTCAGGAGTCTGGCTGGGTGAGTTATCCATCACAAGGTTGTGACAAACTTGTAAATCTCCAACCAGTAACAAGAACAAGAGAGAATGTGTGATTTGTGTCCCCAAACGTTATGCTGAGTTGTATTTATTTTATTTTATAACTTCTACTGACAAGCAGATAGCCTCCCTGAAGCAAAAAGAACCCTCTTTGTCATCTGATTGTAGTTTGTTTCCTTCCTAATATTTTGTTGGATAGTTTTGTGGCTGACATGATATATTTGGAAGCAGAGGTCACGACACAGTAGTTTGGGGGACACAGACTCTAAGACAAGCATCTGATCAGAAAGGAGATGGGAGGCAGAGATAGCTTCCGTTGTTATTGTTGTCTTATGAGTTATGAGATCCTTAGTTGTGATGCATCAGCTGGACTGGCTCAAAAAACGCCTAGCAGATGACTAAAGTCTGCAGCGCTTTCCAGACATGATTGGCATGTGGGTCGGCAAATGGAGTAGCGAGGATTCCCCATCGTGGGAGGCACCAACTGGTAGGCTTGCAACCTATCGGAATGAAGCGGGGAGAACGCAAGATCACCATTGTGCAGGAGCAGGCGCCTCTTGGGCTACTGTCATTGTGTGTGGATGTCAGATTCTAGTTTTGTCAGCCTTTCGGCATGGACTCACACCAGCAACTGTCCGGGGAGCTCCCGGGGCTTCAGTCTTAGACTGATGTGGCATTCTTGATCCCTGTTGCTCCGGGGCTGCTTGTTCTTCTCCTTGGATCGAGCAGCTACTGATCCACAGATCTTCTGAGTACAGAAGGCTATCATAGACTCTCCTACCTCTGAGCTTTTTTCAGCCTACCTAACAGCACGTATTTGTGTGTGTGTGTGTGTGTGTGTGTGTGTGCATGCATGTGAGTGTTTCTGTTGATTCTATTTCTGTAGAGTACTTTACTCAATAGTCTAAGCGTTCAGAACTCTTGCTGTGCGTTATTCTCATGGGCTCCACAAGTCTACGACAAGAGCTAGAGAAGAAAGCTTGGACACTGGGAGCAGGGACAATACTGGAGCTCAGCCAGTGTTCTCCCCAGACCCCCACGTGTGCAGGAAATCAATGTGAGTCCCAGGTGGAAAGGACACTGTGAGCTTATTTTTCCAGGAAAGTTCAGCTGGAAGAGTGTGAATGAAGGAATTTGTCTCTTAAGTAGCCCATATTGTGGTTCCTGGAAATGAGGCTGGTAGGTTGTCTCTGAGAATTGCAGAAGACATGATGTGGCCAAGGCTGTCCTGGGCCCAGGCAGGCAACCTGGAGCCTGCACACCTGCAAACCCTGCCCACCACCTTCTCAGCCAAGATACTTTTTCACTGCAAGTTTAAACTGATTTGAAATTTCCAAGGTTAGAAGGAGTGACAATCAAACTACAGCCATGGAGGAAAGGACAAGCTCAGCAGAGTAAAGAATGGAAACTCGTTGTTTAGGGAAAGGATGATAACACCTTGGCTTCTCCTGCCAGCCTTGCAGCCCAGCAGCCAAAGTAGGCCAGAAGCCTGGGGCAAGGATTTAGCTCTAGCCTCAAGGCCTATGGACCAGCTCAGAAGAAGAAATGGTTACTGAGTGTTAGCCAAGTCCAAAGCAAGGACCATCCATGTGCCACCTGGAGCCCACGCTAGAGTGAGAGTGTAAAGAGCCTATGTTCCGAGAAGAAGATGAGCCTTGCGTGGAAAATTCTATGGGAAACCACAAGTACACAGGAGAGATACCGGGTTCAGTGTTATTGGAAGTTAAATACACAAGAACTTGAGGGGCCAGAGAGATAGCTCAGTGATCTAAAGCACTTGTTTAGGCAAGCTTAGGCAAGCACAGAGATCGAAGTTCCATCCCAGGCAACACATGCCATGCCAGCCTTGTCACCAAGGCAGGCTGAGCTGGCCACAAAAAAAAAGTTGAGAGGTATCTCAAAAAATAGCCTGGGTTTTGTATGTGAATATGTGTAAGGATTTGTTGGTCTCTTGGTAGTCCCTGGGAGAAAACAGTGAGAGGGTTTAGAAAATAAAGACAAAAGATGATAGCTGTGGTAAGGTGGCGGGCCATGCCTGGTTGGTGAAGGACACCTGGACAACAGAGGTGGCATTTATTTAGACCTTTGCAAAGTTACTATCATGTGACACAAGGTTGCCTAGTTATTAATAGCTGGCATTAACCAGGCGGGATGCTTTTCTGAGGACTGAGGTAGCTCATCTGCTCTAGGCCCTGTGGCCTCCTTCTGTTGTCACACATTGGACCCATTTCCAGGCTGAGAGGCACTGAATAAATGTGGTGAACGCCCCTCCTGGAGACTAAGTAAGGGGACTCTGGGAAGGCAGAGATCTGTTCAAGGAACTCTAGGTGAGTCACTTTGGCTAAAGTCCTTGGACATGAGGAGAGAGACCAGAAAAGCGATTGGCTCCCACAGTTGAGGGGCTGAGGAGTCTGAAGTTTATCTGAAAAGTGGGGAGAAGGCACTGAAGGTTTTGAGTGCAGGAACACCATCTGGTCACTGGGTAGGAAGGAATCTTGGAACCAGCAGTAGGGCCCCCTGGGGAAGGAGTGGAGTATGTACCCTGTTCCAGTGCAGACAGGAACGTGCAGGTTGGTCCTCAGAGGAGGCAGGGATGCTGGGTTGAGGGTGTTTGCCTTAGTCACTTTATATCTTTGATAAAGCTCCCAACACTAACAACTTAAAAGGAAGAGAGGATGACTTGGGTTCACATTTGAGTCCATTCTTGGCCATCTCCTAGGCAGAAGGCATGGTGGGAGGACCCAGGGGCAAGAAAAGCTGCTCACCCCAGGGTGTCCAGGCGGAAGTGAAAAAGAAAACAGCCTGGCTAGGAGATAAAACTTCCCAGGCCAAGACCCAGAGATCTGTCTCTCCAATCAGATTGCACTGCTTAATGTCACATGTAGCTATTGCATGTCAATGTCACCTGTCAAAAGCCCTGCCTAGGAGCCTTTGAGGGTTCATGGGACACCTAAGCAAACTCTAGCAGTGCCCAGGATGGCAGCACCCTGAGGTGCGCTGAGTGAGGAGTGCATGCTGGAAAGGGGAGACCAACTTGGGAGTATCTCCTGAAAACTCCATCCATAAAATTGTGGAACTTTATGAAACCTGCTGTTCTATAGGACGGCAGCCCAATACTGTCATTCCTGGGTGGCCTTCAAGAGGTGAGGTGAGCTAATGCGCAGAGGCCTTGTGCATTGTGGTCATGGACAGGCACGAGACACCTGATCATGTGATTCTGCCTTGCAATTGGTACATTGGGGGGTGGGAGCAACAACTTCATGCTCCTGGGACAGTCGTGAGAGGAAGTTGGTACTTCTGCCCTTTCCCTCTTGGGCCAACATTGATGCAAATCCAGCTGTGGCACCACTGGATTTTTGGATCAGGTTCAGAGGCCAGGAAGGTGCAGCTCCTGGTGTGTAGACAAGCTGGCCCTCCTGCTGTGTGAGACCCAGCCCTGCTACCTTTGGGGTGGCACAGACTCCGTCGCCCCTGGGATTTAGAAGTACCTTCATTCTCTGCAGCTTAGGGAACCAGGGCCTGTTACAAATCAACACTGCCAGCTGGGCAGGGGCCACTCAGCTGTACCGACAAATGCTTTACATCCGCTTGACCAGCACCCCTCTATCATGCCAGAGCATACACTGTGGACTTGTGTTCCCCTGGATGGGGGCTTCCCAGAGGGACAAACAGGACTGGTACAAAGTGTGGCTTCTCGTCTCCCTGTGTCTCTGTTTGTCGTTCTGGAGAGACTTTGGCTACAGATAGGATACATACCCAGATATTTCTAACTTCTGTAAGAAATCAAGTCTATATTAGATACTCAAAAGAATCTAAATCCAGCACGTCAGTGGGTTAGCGTCTATTCAGAGTCTGTGGTCCACACATAGGCAGGAAGAGCCTGATCAGCATCAATTAAGCTCTTTGTCTTTCAGGAGATGTCAGTTGCTTTAGGAAGATGAGCTCAGTGGGCTAAAGCGTGATGTCACTGTTGCCTGTGCTTCTGATTCCACATGGAATTTTATTCATACTGTGTTCCTCTTAATCTGGACCTGTTACGTAGGAAAGTTAGAATAGTCCTGCATATATTTCTAGCCTTAAATGGCTCTGGTCTAAGCATTCAAAGATGAAATAAACAGGAGTTTAAGAAAGGAGGAATGTTTTTTCTCTGTTACACCAAGTCTGATTTTTCAGGACTATAAAATGAATTTTATTTCATTTTTCAAAAGCTCTGTCAATGAATTAATGATGTGGATATCCGTGGGAGCCTCCCGTAGGCTGCTGGGCACCTGTCAGGCCTGCTTCCATTCTTTTCCACTGCTTTCTTTCAACCTTTCTTTCTTCTTTCATTTGCTCCTTGGATAACATGGTACATAGCCAAATAGTTTATAAGGGTTGACTTTTGTTAAAGCTCACTAAATGGGCAAAAGCACCACAGAAAGATGCACTAGCTTCCTGTGTTTTATGAATATAATCACTAAGAGTTAGTTTCTCCATTTAGATCATTTTGCCTGGTAGTCCTGCCATGAATGAAAACAAAACAGGAATCCCCCAAAAGCAATGCAACCTCCCTCACCCAGTATGATGACTGGGAGGGACAAAACACAGACAAATGCCACGAGAGGCCTTGTATTAGTTGTATAAACTAATATAAATTCAGTAGGCCATTTTAGCATTCAGATAGCAAATTGAAAAGTTAGGACACTATTGAAGGCTCCAGTTAGAAGATTTCGCTACCTACCTCACCTTGAATCAGTTTATGGGAGTCAAAGATAGAAACACACTTTCTTCTGTATTGCACAGCTCTTCTTCAGAGAATTTGGAGCAGTTAAAACCTAGGTTCTCCTGGCATCTGCCGGTTTTCACACATCCCCTCCCCTCTATTCTCCTGTTGTGCTACTTTCTATAACCGGTAGTCTTATTTTGGGCCCATGAACTGAAATAGCATCTAAATATACATGGGCATATTTCAGAATATAAATGCAGCCACTCATTCCTAAACAAAGCTGAACCAGGTATTTCTGTTTGTATGTTGTGCATCAATTGGTGCAGAATTGTTTTTGTAGTACAGGCATTAAAGCCACTTTTTAAAATTTTAAATTTGAGACAGGGTCTCCTTAGTTTTCTAAAATGTTTGGGTTAATCTTGAACTTTTGTCTTCTTGCTGTGGCTTCCCGGGGTGCTGGGATTTTAGACATGAGCCACACTGTACAGCTCAAGTACATATTTTTTAAACTCTTCTTTTAGCAACTCTAAGGCTTTCTCTCCAGTTCTCCATAAACTTTCAGGAAACAAAGCAGAATGATAGAATATCAAACTTTGATACTTTTTCTTCAAGCTAATTACTCAATACTCAATTACTCAATTCTTTTGCCCCAATTTCCAATGTTCCAAGCTGTTCATAATACATACATTGTAATTTTTAAGGTCCTATGTGGAAATCAAAGTCTGATGATAAATTCTTCATGTTAATTTAGCTGGGGTTTACACAGAATTCTGGAGGTTTGGGTGAAGCCTTTCTTGTTAGTCATTTCTTTAGGTTTGGGGAGATGGGGATAACACGTCAATTGGTAGGCTACAGAAATTCACATTTCTCACCATAATGTGGCTGAGCCTTACCCAATCATTTGAAAGTCTCTGCCAGAGTAAAGGGTGCTCCTTGAGCCAGGGTGATCTGGGGCAGGTGCCTGGGCAACCCCGTTGTCACACCTTCTGAGATCCCCAGCCCAGCATCCCTGGCACAGCCAGGGCTCCCCAATCCTCCAGGAGCCACTTTTTCAAATATGGCAACCCCTTCCAGTATATATCTGGCTGTCTCGCTCATTACCTTCCTTCCATCTATTTCTCTGTCTTCTTTTGACTGGAAGTGATTAAAAATAAGACAGTACTAAAACTTCAAAAATTAAAAGATCCCTTGTCCTTAGTTCCCCTGTGCACACTCTTCAGCACTTCAAGCACACTCATCCCATCGTTTTTGCAGCTTTCTGGCGTACTTCCGGAAGCCTACTTGCACAAGTGTCCTCAGTTCCCTCTCTTGGCTTCCTTGCTCTCTTCAGTCAGTTCAAAACTTCTGCTTTTCGCTGTCACGTTGACCTGAGGAAGGCACAGGATGCACAGAGTGCCAGATCCACTGAAAAAGATGTGTGCGGACACACTGTAAGGCTCCTTGAACCTTTCGAATCAATTCTGGACGTTGAGGAAGCTACAGAGGGACACACATGACAGAGAACGCACAGAATTCCTTCAGAAAGCGGCAAGAAAGGTGGACAGCTGTGTTCCAAGCTAGTAGAAGTGTTTGAGCAGGATGAAGAGCAATGTGTCTTTTATAGTATTTTTTATTTAAACACAAATTGTATTTTTGATCCTATTGTGTGTATTTCTCTGTGCATCGTTTGCATTCTCTAAGAATCCTGACTAATACACCTAACCCTGGCTTTGCTTGGCCCTTTGCCCTGTCCCTGCCTCCTATGATGTCTTCCAGAGCCCTTTTCTGTCCTTGTCACTCTGAGCCCAGACAGCAGCATTTCCCTGTCAGTGCAAGAGTCTCCAATAACACCTTCAGCCTCCCAGCTCAACAGCCAGCGGCTTCTGTGCTGCCCCATCCTGCCCGCCTCTCCTTCACCACCCAGAACCCCTCTTCGTTAGACCCCTTCCGGCCTTCCTTGGGCACACGAAGTTCACTTGCGTCTGTGTCTGCCTGCTTCGGTTGGCACTGGGACAAGTTTCTCTGCGAAAGTGTTCACATCCTTGCTTGTGGTTGCAGCCAGTGCCCTACCTTCCTCTTCGCCGGTGGCTTCCTGGGTCCCCATGAGCATGTGTCCACTCCACAAACCACATTCATGCTTTTCAACATGTTTCCACCTTATCCTCAACCGAGCAGGATAGTGGCTCTAATGCACTCCTATTTCCTATTTCTACCTGGAAAACACATGGACAGTCACAGCCATGTGCCCCTCAGACCACTTGACAGACACCCGAGCCTAAATCTTACTGTGAACCTGGAGCCCTTCCCCGGCCTTCTAGTGTAAGTGATTTCCACAGTTGACTTCATTGAGATCCCAGGCACTTGAGGATTACATGTGATACCATCAGTACCATGTTTTGGCCCCTAATTATCTCAGAAACCTTTGGCTTAATGTAGATTTCTTTACAGTTACAATTCTCGGTTAAGTTATTCTTGTTCCTAAGAATAAGATTTATAGTAATTATGTTCTCAGGGATTAATTAATCAAGTAGATAATCTGGCCTTCCTTCCCAGCATGTAGGTTTTAGAAGCCGCCTCCTGTTCTGCCCGCAGTGTGCTCTGCCCTGGTCTTCTCTAGACAGGATGTCAGTGCCTCTTCTTCCTTGGGCCATGACCTCCAAGACTTGGAGGAAGATGTTATGGGGGCTGGGCCTGCTGTTCTCGGCACCTCTTCTCCCCCGCCCATGCCCTGGCATCTTCACAGTTCCCCTTAGCATTGTCATCTTTGTCACAAAAGCTAGAAACAGGAGTGGTGAGTATGTATGCAGCCAAATGTCACAGCTGCATATCCTGGGATGGCCCCACTCCTGCAAGGGCTCCACCATCCTCAGTCTCCCAGGCAACAGAAACACCAAAGGCAGCAGTGATGGTAGCCAGGGGCTGCCGCAGGGAGGTCTGAGGTGCGCTGGAGACGGCCTGCTCCCCCTCTTTTTTATTTTTATTTTTTACTTTTAATAAGAAATAACAGTGAGACAGTTTCAGAACACATTAGTAGTACATCCCCAATAATTAATAGAATGTATATTATTGTCCTTGTAGTAGTTATTCAAAGTACAGGATGCTGACATGATAATTTCTCTAATCAGTATTGTTACAAAAATTTCTTCTCATTGAGCTAGAGAAAAGTAGTTGTATACACGGTCCAATGTTCCATAATAGTAGTGGGTTATCAGCAGAGCTGACAATGTCGGAGGCTGCTGACTTGAGCCTTTTACAGCCCAGCATGTTAATCTGGCTTTACTTTCTATACCTCATGGTTAAACTTCTCTGCTGGATGGTTAAGGGCAAGTTTAAACAAGACCTGTTTAGCAAAGCATGTAACTTTCGTATCTTCGAAGGTCAGTCAAATCCCCTCAGGCTTCTCTGCTACAGGGTTAAGAATATAAGTTTACAGACAAAAAATTAGAGAAATAGAATGGCTATGAGGATAGCCAATATTTTGGCCCTAGCCCTTCAAGATCAGTGAGGACTCAAGACATAAGAGAACCTGTGCTGTAACATCCTATAACTCAGTGGTGTCCCAAATTGTCTGTTCATGGTTTCCCTCTTAAGAAGGGTTTGTCCTGAGACAGTGATGGGCATAGGCCATCCAGGGTCAGCTTCGCAAGCTGATGGGTGACATTGCAGAATTTTGAAAGCCTGTTGCTAAGCAAACAGTAGCTTAAAGTCACCACAAAAGTCCCAAAGCTAGAAACTTGCTTGTGTCCTTTTGTGTTCTGAAGTCCCAGCTGGTCAGCACACCAGTGGACACAAATGTCCTTCTGGTTGCCAAGTATTTCCACAGAGGCAATGGCTTTAGGCTCTTTGTGTGAGGAAGAGATACAAAATCCAAGAGAGAGGAGGACAGACGAGCAATCTAGAGTTCAGAGTGCCCTCCTCCCTCCTTCCTAGCCAGAGATGCGCCCTCTACTGGTACCATTATTCCTTCTCCCAGACAACCACTTCTTTAAAAGTTAGATCCTAAGGTCCTTCTAACCAAGCCTCAGAGGGATTTCCCCTAGAGTTATAGAACAGCATCTTCTACATATGTCTGTCACCATGTGGTCCTCAAGACCAAAAAGCTTATCACTTGGTCTGCCACCTCAAAGATAAAACCTAGTTTT
>PVKN010006136.1:0-29171 GCA_004027915.1 Capromys pilorides
AAGTCTGTATTAAAAAAAAAAAAAAAGCAACAATCAGGAAAATCAATACTGTCTTGTTATCGGATGATATCAAGAAATAATTATGCCAGACAGACATGACAGCACAGAGGCACCCCAGGAGTCGTGGTATGGTGCCCACGGTACCATAAACGTAGAGACCCTGTAGATCATGCACTAAATACATTAACAGTACCAACAACAAAAAATCTAGCAATTTAGTGATTTGTCTCAAAATAAAAAATAAAAAGGGCTAGGGATATAGTGTACTGTGAAGAACCTGAGTTCAACCCACAGCACCACAAATAAATGGAAAATAATCATTGGGTGTGGTGGCACACGCCTATACTACCAGCACTTGGCAGGCTGAGGCAGGATCACCATGAGCCTGGGCTACACGGTGACCTCAGGGCCAGCCTGATCTGCTGGTGAGATCCTGCCTCAAAAACAAACAAAAACTCATTTTAGATGTGCAAAATGCACTGCAGTTATGTTAAAACGACTTCTAAAATGTTGGCTAAGATGTGATCTCGAGGACTCTTAACCTCTGTGACATTCTTCCTTCAAGACCTGTACATTCAGCCTATCTACGAGAAAGTCATTTGTCAAATCCAAATTAAGGAACATTCTCCAAAATACCCGACCAGTACTTCCCAGTACTACTGTGGTCATGAAAAACAAGTCTTAGAAACTGCCGCACACCAGAAGAGAGTAAGAAGACATAATGACTGAATAGAACGCAAGGCTCTGGGTGAGGTCCTGGAACAGAAAGGGGACATCACCAGAAAAGTTTGGAGTATAGTTAATTGGAACATACCAATGTTGCTAAGCTCTGACAAACTTGCCACAGTAATGTGAGAGATGGCCTTATGGGGCCCTTCATCAGGGTTATGTAGAAATTCTTCATTATCTTTTTAACTTCTATAAATCTAAAACTATTCCAGGTGAGGGCTAGGGATTTAGATCAGTGGTTCAGCACCTGCCTTGAAAGCATAGAGGTCCTAAGTTCAAATCCTGGTATCTGCCCAACAAAAAGAAGCTAAGCAAAAGAGAACTTATTTTTTTAGAGATTCCACTAATAAGTAGCATCTCTAAAATAAGTAGCATCAATGAAATAGTGAGATTTTGCTTTTGCTTCAAAATAATTCATTTTGCTTATTTGGGTTTTGATTCAAAATAATGTATTGGCTGGGAATGAACTTTTTCACTGTTGTTTTTGTTTGTTATTTTTGGTGCCAAGAACCGAACCCAGGGCTTCCAGCTTGCTAGGCAAGTGTTCTACTGCTGAGTTAAATCCTTAGCCCCATTATTTTGAAATACACACACACACACACACACACACACACACACACACATATCAAACAAGGTTGGCCTTAAGTTAGTGATCATTAAGGCCAAGAGATGAGTACATGGGGGCTCATTGATGATTATCTTTACTTTTATATGTCTAAAAGCCTCCAAAATAAAAAGTTGATAATAAACAAATACAGACTCTGGAGCTACACTATCCAGGAAATTACTTAATCTGTGTGCTACCTGTCTTACCTATACATTGGATAGCATCATAACTTTTTTTTCTGAGACTGTTCTAAAACTTTCAATCTTCCTGTCAGCCTCTGAAGCAGAGGGATTACAGGCAGGCACCACTGTGCCTAGCTTGTCATCATCCTATGGAGAGAAAAATGGGCACAGACCAAAGCCCATCATCCTCTCCCATCTACTGATCCTGCTCAGTGTTCTTCCTACTCTCCTGTACCAGACAACTCTTGAGGAGGTGAAGGAAGACGCTTCTGGAGTGACCCCAGAGAGTAAGGAAAGATCCTGACTAAAAGTCATACATCAGTTCATAACCACTGCTTAGAAAGTATAAGTCCTACAGAAGGGAGGCCTTTACAGAATGAGTGGTGTTCCCACCGTGGGCTCTGAGAATGGCCTCAATTACGAACCACTAAAACGGGCTTCTGCCAGGCCACAGCAGGGCACTATATGCATTCACGGGAGGCCTATTGTATCCCAAACACTCAGAGCAGGACCCAGATGAAGATGCCTGGGCAGCGTACACGGCAGACTGTTATCTTTAGGTTCACCTCCTTAGCAACCCTGACTCTGGGGACTCAGGGCTGAAGAATCTCGCACAGTCAAACACGTTCCCACTTACAATTGTACAGATTCCTAAAAAACAATTTGGTAAAGCTTGGTGCATCACAACTAGTACATCAATTTGTTCACAAAACCCACTGAAGGGTCTGTAGTATATTCATTTATTCATAAATCTTTATCAAGCACCCATGAAGTAGCAGCCTCTGGACTGAGTCAACAGGGAAGGGAATCAAGGCAGGACCAGCACGATTCTAGTAAGCCTGTGGTTGAAAGAGCAGGAGACGTGGTGATAAAAGAATCACCCCCAATGAGTATATATCCTGAGGTGCTTTGCGGTACAGGAGCACGGTCAGAAACTCAGCTTGGGGATGGGGATACTCCATGACACATTAAGAATGAAGAAGAGCAGGCTAAGAGTTGAGGGTAAAGGAAAGGCAGTGTTCCAGCAGATGACCCAAGGATTGGGGGAAAGGGCTCCTGACATAGCATGTCCAAAGGCCTAATAGCAGGTACTGGTGGGGGAAAGTATTGTGTGGGGGGGGCTAGTATCACTCAAAGAAGAAGTCAACAGGGTGGGCCTCTTCAGAGAGGAGGTCTTTATCTTAGAAGCAGGAGAAGCCAGTGCAGGGTGCTTTGTGTGTGTGTGTGTGTGTGTGTGTGTGTAAAAGGTGGGGAGCCAGACCTGCTTCATTGGGATACTGCCATAGAGAAGAGGGAGGGATTGGAGTGGACAGACCTGTCCAGTCTTCAACAATCTCCAGAAAGAGGTCTGGGAGGGACCTGGGGCTGGTGTGGGAGTCCAGGCCTGAAGACAGGTGGATGTTAGAGCTGTTTTGAGAGGTGAGATTATGATCTCTGGGTGTACTTAGAGGGTGGGGAGAGAAAGGAAAGTATACATAAATCCTAAGTTTATGACTAGAATATAGGTGACAAGCTAAACTGCTAGCAGGGCCAGGGAGTAATGTGAGAGGAACAGGTTTACAGAAAAGTTCCTTAACCTGGATAAGTCACATGAGCTCACACACACTGTCCATCTAAGCCACTGCGTTAGCCAGCGGAATTTCAGCAAGATATGCGATGCCACTTCACTGCCAAATCAAGATATCAGCAATGGCTGCAGGACCCCACTGGTCTCAAAAGTGCTTTTATGGCTCCAGCAGGGATCACAGCAAAGGCCAGTAAGAAGTTCAATAAATGTTGGGTGACTGCTTGTCTCTAGTGCCACACAGATAAGAGGCACCAGGGAAAAAAAAAAAAAAAAACGAGAAAGCAAAAGCCAAAAGTCTTTACTCTGCATGTTACTGCATCTCTAATCTCACCTCAAGGTAAGACACAGGGGAGGGCAAGATCAGCCCCTTCTCAAAAAGCCTACACTGGGGTTTGAGGAGACCAAGTAACCATCAAGTAAGAGGACCACAGAGAAGACTACAGGGAAAAGGTGGGCAATGAGGATCCCACAGATGGTGGCCAAAGAGGCAAGAGGTATTCAGCATCGGGATCGAATCACACCAGGGGATAAAGGCCCAGAGAAGGGAGCAGACATTTTCCAGAGGATACCAACCTGACTGAAGCATGAACAGCAGCAGGGCAGGGGCAGGGAATGAAGGATCACCCGAGAGCAGGCGGAGGCACTCCTGACAGTCTCACCATAGGTGGCATCTTACACCACCAGCAAGATGCCAGTCTCCCCTCGCACATTTGCATGCGGAGATTATCTGTTTTTAAAAGGAAATCAAGTCCCCTTTAAAGGCGCTGGGAACTTTTTCCCAGAAGGCTTAGAAGAAGCTTCTTAAGTATCATAAACCTCTGGTCCAGTCCTACTCTTATCACGGCAAAAAAGAAAAAAAAAAGCCATGTCCCGACCTTTGAACCACTTCCTCTCTTCCCAAAAAGTTCTTTCTGGTGCCCTTACTGTCATCTATCCCTCCCACCCCTCATTGCCCTCCTAGCCTCAGTTCATTTTAGCCAAGTCTCTTTGCCCTTTTCCTAACAAAGTGCGTTTCCTCCGCGAGTGTCTACAGCGTGGGAACTGCCCTTGTCAAAGGCTGTGGCTCCCAGTATGGGCCTCCACGTCCCGGCTGCTGCTTTAAGCGCTGGCTCCGAGACCCAGGTCCAAATTAGCGACACGCTGGCGGAGTCAGGGAGGGAAAGGACCGCAGTTTCCCTGCCCCAGAGAGTGGTGGCAGGCCCAGGTGCCCAGAATGCAGCGAGGGAAGGGCCCGGGCGGCGACCCCAGGGATGACACAGCGCTTCCTCTGCACCCCCCACCCCACCCCCGCTCTCCCTACATGTTCTAGCTGTGCTCCTGCAGGCTACCTGCCGGCCGCTTCGCTGCGTCAGCGAATTCTCAGCCGGAGGAAGGGGTCGCCCGGCCTCCGAACCCAGCGGCACGCGGTCCCACCCTGCGACCATCACGGACCCGGCTCGAGCTTGAGGAATCGGGACAGTGACCGCAGGGCACGGATGCTGCCCAAGGGCTGGGTGAGCAGCTCAGGCAAAATGTCAGTCCTACTCGGGGGGAAGTTAGAAGGCATCCCGGGCACTCAACTTTTCATCAAGGGCCGTACTCGAACTTTGTGCTCAGAGAGAACCGCTGCACAACCCGGAGCGACCCCGCAAAAATCTGCTCCGGCCCAGGCGGCCGAACCTCGGCCGCCGCCAGCAGCAGCCAATCACAGAGCGCCTCGGGCGGAACGGCTAGAGGGCGCGGGCAGCAGGGGAATGACGGCGCCATTCGCCAATAGAGAGCCACGGTGGGCATCCTCGCCCGTCCCACTGACCAATAGGAAAGGGTGGTTGTGGCCGAAGTCCCCGCGGCACTAGCTGAAGGCTCCGGTGGCCGCGGGTCGGAGACCCTAGGGCTGAAGGGGACTTTGAAGGGGAGTTTGCTTTTCCTCCCTGTGCCACCCGCGAGCCCGCAGACCTCAACTCAATCCTCACCTGCTGGAAGCGAGGTTTTCCCAGCTGAAAAGGAGGCGCATCGGTCGCAGCGGCAGCGGCACTAGCCGCCGTCGCCGATGCTGTAGTCGCTGTATCCGCCATGGCCACTGACGCCTGCAATCTCCGGCCCTTTTAAAATGTCCCTCCTCGGCCCCCGCCACATCTGCCTCTTCCGATTGGCCACGAGCAACCGCAGCGAGCAGGGCACGCGAGGGGTTGTGGGAAGTGTAGTTTTTCTCGTCTTGGCACTCGGCAGCCCTAGGCTGCAGAGTTGCACCCACGCAGGTCAGACCTCCGGTCCAGCCGCCTGTGCTGCATGGTAGACAGGCCGAGAATGGTGACTAATCCCTGCCCTGAGGTCCCGATAGGCACCACAGAGCTGCCGCTCGCTGCTCTCCTGCCCCTAGAACTTTAGGATATTGCCAAAGGGTGCCTGGAGCGGCAGTCTATGACCCAGGCCGCACACCTATGGGCCCGACTCTGGATAAGCAAGGACCTCAGGCGGAACAGAGTTAATTTGGGGGCCTTTCAGCAAGGAGTTACGCTGCGAAATTTTCCAGTAGTTTCTTCACATTCACCAGCCTGAACTCACACCCAGGATTTGCGCCACCCGACCTACTTTACATCAAGTACTCAAGACTAACTTTTCTCCTAATGCAGGATTTTCAGGATTTTCAGGATTTTTCTGGCCTCAATATTTATATTGCTTTTCCTGGTCCATCATTTCACTTCCACACAATCCACACGCAGGATCGATCTATGGCCCCTTACATTTGGCTTTTGCAGGACTTTGTAACTGTTTACAGTTTATATACCTGTCTTTTCTACAGGGCTGGGGCCATGACTTTTTGAGTCACTAAGTCTTCAGGACCAGCCATGGGGAGGGCTCATGTTAGAGCCAGCTAAATGTGTTGAAGTTCCACATTCAGAGCTTTAGAGCCCTGACAGCACTTGCTCCTTTGGCAATCAAGGAAGATCCTTCCCAGGGCTAATTCCTGGAGGGCGGGAAATAGGGTTTAGTGGTGTTGTCTGTCAAGTATCAGCTACAAATACTTTCAATGGGAAAGTACTGCAGGTTGTAAACCAAGCCCAGCAGACAAACATTGCTCCTGTAGAATGGGGCAGAGCAACAAGCAAGACCCGGATGGGAGAGGTGTTGCTGCCTGTTTCATCCATGAAGACAGATTAGGTCTCAACTGTAGGGAGTCCTTTGGGTCTCCCTCAACGGTGAGGTGCCTGCACCTGCACATCTTTTTCTGGACACTACAGGAGTAGGAGTCCAATTTCCTCAGCCACTCACTAATTGTTGAAGCCAAAGAAACACAATTTTCCCGAAGCTGGAGAGAGTCTAGCTAGCCATGAAGATCAGTTTGCATGCTGGATTTATATCTTCTCTTCCCTTACTAGACTAGTGTAAGAACAAGAATCAAGTCTCTTTTTTTTTTTTTTTTTTTTTTTAAGAGAATCAAGTCTTTGTCCCTCTGTATTATACTCCCACAACACCCAATAAATATGCCAATAAGAGGGGCCCAATAAATAGGCACCCTGGGAGTGGGAAAACTGAGTCCAGGCCACTGCACATTCACTGTGCCACTGCCTGTGACATTGAGACCCCACCCACAGGCAGCCTCTTTCAACCACTCATTTCAAAACAGAAAGCAACAGACCACCTGCAGTATGTGAATTTTTATTTTTCATAAAGTGCTCAAAACATGAACAAGCTCTTTATAAACAGGAGGAACATCTAGGGAGACAAACAGCAAAGCAGAACTGTGCCTGCTACCTGCCCACCCCCCTGTAGCTTGTGGTTAGGAGCAAAAACATCAAACAAGCCTTGGCTGCATTCAATTCAAAACCTCTTCTGGAGATACACCTACCCAGGGCTGGGTCTGGGATCTAAGAGAGCCGAGAAACACCTAGTAGGGGAATGACCTTTCCCTCAGGAAAATCACTTCTCCCTTCTTCAATGACCCTTCAAAACTGTAAGTGAAGATCTGGGCATATGTGAGTATATTTCTCAGTTGTGGTGAGTGAACTTTAAGGTAGGCGACTCTTCAGAGGCCTTCTCCCAGGTACAGGGCCCATCTGCTCCATCCTGGCAGAGGACTGCCATCACCCACAGGACACGTCCTGAGGCCTTCTGAGCAAACCGACAGGAGACAGCCCCAGAGGAGCAGTTGCCCCTCCGTGAAGCTAAAAGTATCCTCCTTTGGCATGCCCTTACTCCCTAGTTTTTGCTAATGCAGGGTGCCCAATGTAGCAAAAGATCCCTGTAGATGTCATGGGGAAACCTGCCACATTTTCCACAAGCAAACCAGGGGCTAGGCCAAAGGTCAGATACTTCATTTCAAAGTGCGCTGCAGCCAAGCCAGGCAAGCCAGAAGGGACAGCCTGGGACGGCAGCTTGGTGGATGGGTGGGGGAGCAACAAAGGAGTATAGGTGTGTCCTAAGGCATGGTGCGGCTTCCCACTTCCAGAACAGCCAACTATTTAAGCAATGGTTGTGCTAAGGCCAGGCCAGGACTGGCCTCACCAGGTTTTTATCCTAGAATCCTCCAAATGTGGTGGAAGAGGGAGGGAAGACAGCAGGAGGGGCAGTAGCAGCAGCTTGGCCAGACCCTTAGCTGAGAGAACTCTTAGAAAGAACACATACAGCAGGACTGTCCAGCCCCTATTCCCCTTCCCAGGACATCAACAGAGCCATCAGGTGTGCTCAAACAGGAAGGAGGGGGATGTCACAGCAGGGGAGATATCTACATCCAGAGGCGCTTAACCCCATTCACGAAAGGCACATTTTCATTGGTTTCCAAAAGTTCAAACCCTGCAGGAGCAAAGAGTTTTGGCATCTGAACAGGAAACAGGAACAGACATGAAAGCTTGATCCCCAAAACATATGCAGCCTACACCCCTGACATGGTGGGGCTTGCACATCAGAGATGAATGGAGGCCAGAGTGAGGAGGAGCTCTCTCTGGACCCAGCTCTACCTTTACACTCAGCAGTGACACCCGTGGGAAGGTCCAAAGAGGGGTAGGGAGCAGCCTGGACAACAGACATCACCACATCCTTCCACACTGCACTCGCTCTGCAACAGCTCAAAGTGGAAAAAGACTTGAGACACGGTAAAGACTAGACTAGACTGGAGCACATAGTCCCCTGCTCTCAGGGAAGAGGGCAATGTTGAAGAGTAGGCACCCGGGTTGCCCACAACTTGGACAAATTATCAGATTGGTCCCGGTCCCTCTCCCCATCCCTGTAATACTAGATCCCCCTCCAGAGCCTGGAGGAAAATGTAAAGTATAAAGGATTGCGGTGGGAAGGAATGGCAGACCATCCTTGGGGAGTAACAAAGTCTGTGCTAGCAGTAGCCTCTCTCGGACTTGTTCTGATTTTGCAGAGCCCCCAAAGCTAAGGGGTATGAAAAGAGGCAGACGGCAAAGCCCTAGGACCCCCACAGAAACCCAAGTTGCACGTGGAACTTGATGCCTCCAGTGAGGTCCCAGAGTCCCCTTTCAGAGAGGCAAGTGCAGGGGAGCAGGGAGTGACCACAAGGACAGCTGCATCCTGCCCAGGTGAGTGTTTGGTGGAAAGGAGGGCGGGTAGGTACATGGGCGCTGTCTGGGCAGCAAGTCCTCACCAACCCTCCAGGGTTGAGGGTGGAAGTGGGATGGCTACTTGGGGGGACCAGGAGGGATCTGCAGCAGCGTGGGCGAGGTCTCCATGATCCGCACCAGCAGCCGGTCAATGTAGCTCTCTAGCTCCTGCACGTGCTCGTCCCGCTGGCTCAGCTCACGCTCTCGCTGCAGGAGCAGACCGATGAGCTCGTCGTGGGTCAGGTGGTAGTACTTGGCTGACTGGTCTGGTACAGCAGAGTCCTGGGACCAGAGGGGATGGGAGTGAGTAGGGTGGCCAGGCTGAGGCTAACCTGCCCACCAGCACCCCCATTCTCCTACCACAGGACCTGCAGCTACCTCTATCTCTGATGACACAGGCAGTCTAACTGGCCTCAGGCCTGGCATAGGAGACCTAGCCGACTCCTTGCTCCACAACTCTGAACCTTTCTGTCAGATGCCCCTAGCACTCTCTTGGACCTCACCTTCAGCTTCTTGGTGTCCACAGTGTGGCCAAGCTGGAGCGCTGGGGCCACAAGCTGACTGCTGCCAGACGTGACTGTTTTGAGCTTCTCCAGCCCACTGCTCAGCGCCGTGCTCAGGCTGGAGCGGGGCTGCTTCCTGTCCGGGCTGCCCTCCGCAGGGGTTGTGCTGAGAGGCTTCACAGGGTGGGGACTGCAAGGACAGAAGGAGATGGGTTATGGGGAGAGAAGGATGGGTGAAGGTGGGGCTGTCTTCTCTACAGAGCCTCCAGGTCTGCTGGACAGCTGCTCCACTCATGCCCCAGTCCCCCCACTGTGTACTTCCCCCAACTTCACTCTCTCTTGGATCTGAAGAGCTGGCCCTTCAACATTTATAGCAGAGAGCATCCTGCACACTTCTGTCCCTGGACCCATTCTAGTCTGCCAGGAGTGCCCCCTCCAGGCCCCTCCTTCTCTCCTGTCTCGTCTACATTTTTTCTAAGCAAACTGTATTTCTGGAGGGACAACCTATCCCTCTGTTTTCCCTAGGACTATAGGTCTTCCCAAGATAGTGCCAAAACTAGGAAAGACCTAGGCAAACTGGGACCAGACAGACTCAGCCTGTCTGGTTGTTTCCTGTGTATAAGAAGCAGGCCTGTGACCTGCTTGAATTCCCCTGGACCCTATATTTGCACTAACCCTCACCCTGACTCATTCTCCTTTAGAACAGGACACCAGCCCCTCCAGCCCACTACCTGGGAACTGCTCAGTTCTCACCTCCCTCACGTCTCTGTGGCGCGCACTTAGCCCTCTCCCTCTTCAGGCCTGCTGTCCCCTCCACCTGTGTTCTGGCCTAGCAGCTTCTCCTTGGCTCTAATGCTGATACCCTCCGCTTCTCTCCCTTCCTCTCCTCCACAGCCAGGGCCTCCCTCTTGCTCTCAACCTGTGCACACCGACCTGTGCACACCTGTGCACACGCTGCAGGACAGCCCATCTACTCACCATGCAGAGTCCCCTCATACCTGCCCTTTCCTCTGTGACCAGCACAGGGCCTCTGTTGCCTACAGCCTCAGCTTTAACAATCAATCAGGCCCTGCTACTTCCCTACCTTCTCTCAGAACTCCCCTTCTTCTCCAGACCAGTTTGAGCTGCACCTGACTTCAGCCACAGCCTCTATTCTGATCCTTCATCCAGCAGTTCCGCCCACCCTCAGTCACGCACCCACCCTGCTGCAGCATCAAGATCTGACCTTAGGCAGGCAAGGTGGTGCATGCATATAATCCCAGCACTCAGGAGCCAGAGGCAGGAGGATCACCTTGAGTTCCAGCCTGGCCTACCATAGTAAGTCCAAGGCCAGCCTGAACTACATAGTGAGATCCTGTCTAAAAAAATAGAAAATATTTGACTTCCCCAGTGCTTAAAAATCCTTGATTGACTTGTATGGAGGTTAAAAAAAAACAAGAACAAAAAACTACCACAATCTAATGCATTCTGGGCCTGTCCTTTCCTCATGGCCTACTAGTCCCGCACGCACAAGAAGCAGTGCTGATGTTAACTTCTGGTGCTTACAAAAGCTCTTCTCTGCCTGGCATAGGCCCGTTTCTCACACTGGTCTAGTTCCTACTCCTGTTTCAAAGCTGTGCAAGCCTCCTACTCTAAGAAGTCTTCTTGATTCCCCCCCTCAGTGGAATCCTCAGACCCATAGTGCCCTACTCTTAGGATAGCGATAAATAATGTGTAAGCAGAAGGCTCTCAAATCAGCTCACTTCCCCTGAGGGATTTACACTCATCTGATAGCAAGTTTAAGCCTCAGGAGTAGCAAGCGCAGTGCTAAACCCCAGGCCCCAAACTCCACTGAAGGCAAAGGGTCCACTTAGAAGCACAGTACAGGGTATGGGAAGCAGGTGAGGCTCCAGCACAGGCCTCTGGGAGGCCCCAGGCTGTGCAGGCATTTGCTGGGCCAGTTACGGCCGATGCTCACAGAGCCTCTGTTCTGTGCCAGTCCAGTGGAGATGGCCGAGGCCTCTGCTCACCAACCCAGAGAAGCACCACTGTTGCTACAGAAAAAAGTCTGGGGATCTGGATTCCCAAAAGCGGCCAAGTGCTGCCGGGTGGTGCAGAGTAAGGAAAAGATGGCGTGTCTGCCTTAATGCCACCTTGAGCACGCACTAGGCAAAGGGGAAGGTCACCTACAGGGAGTGCGAAAGGACAACAGCATAGAGCCAAAGCTGCCTCAGTGGGCTGCCAGGATGCCCAGCTCACAGTCTGACTGCCCCACATCTAAGGGACCCCAGGCCCTGGAGCTCTTATCTGAGACAGAGAGCTGCAGTTGGCTCAAGCGCTTCATGATATAAGGGACACAGCAAGCCGTGCTGTGGTGGCGCATGCCTGTAGTCCTAGCATTTGGGAGGCTGAGGCAGGCAGGGGGATCGGTGCAAATTCAAGACCAGCCTGGGCTACAAAAAGTGAGCTCAAAGCCAGCCTGAGCTGCATAGCGAGACCATCTCAAAAAGACCAAAAAAAAAAGGAACACACCAAGGACAGACAAAAGCCAACTCAGAAAACAACAAAACTTCCAGAAAGTGTTGAGTATAATTAGAAGTTGTGCTGGAAGCCAATGGGGCCAGCTAAGGATGTTGTCAACAGGAAATAAAGAAGCTACTCACCCTCTCAGTTCCCTTGCTGCAGGGGACACAGAATCTGCACTTGCCTTTGAGGGAGAAAGGTGGAGATGCCTAGGCTCACTCCTGCTCTTTCTCAGCTATCAGCCCTGCTGCCCCAGAGTTCCTCCTTCCCCACACCCCAGCCTTCCTCACTGGACTGGCACAGAGCAGAGAATCCATAAACATCGCTGGTAACTAATGCCTGAGCAGCCTGGGGCCTCACAGAGGCCTGTGCTGGAGCCTGACCTGCTTCCCAAACCTTGCAGCCTGCTTGCTCCTCCTCCACTCAAGCCTCCTAGGGCATTAAAATGTCCCTGATTCTGCTGTCCCATCTGAGTCACACCTGCCATATCTCAGTCCCACGTCTCCAGACCTCAACAATCAGCTCCCCTTACCAGCCACCTGGTCTTAGCCTTGTCATTCTTCCCCCAGCTCAGGGCCACTGTGACCAGTCACACAGGCACTCATCTCTGAACCAGACCAATGTGAGGGCCACAAAACCAACGAGAGGGCAGCCAGCGAAGCACCCTCTGTGTGAGAAAGCCTTTCTTCTGAGGGTTACAGATGAGAAAAGCACCTTGCCTTTTTTTTCTGCCCTTTGAAGGTACTTCCAGCTTGCTTCCTGACCTACGCCCTGGTCCCTCTGGCTCTCTGCTACCCCAGCCTGTGAGACAGGAACCTGCTCTGGGCTCTACTGCCAGGCTGCTCCCCGGGGCCTCCTGGAGAGCACCCTGCACTGTGGGCACAGCTCTCATTCCTCTCCTGTGTGAGTGCACATCAGTCTCCCTCATTCCGTTCCTCACCTCTGCTCCTTGTCAGCGCTATTTCCCCAGCCCCTAACTTGTGGGCTGCCCTACTAAGGTCTCATGACAGAGGCAGCTTCGGAGCTGGTACCACCACAGAATGCTCATGGCTTCAAAGCCTCTGCCATTTCCTCAGGGTGGTGGAGGCCCTCACTTCACTTGGCAAGGATGAGACCAGAATGTGACTATCTGTGCCACTCGTGCTGCTGTAGCCCTCCTCCCATTCCTCCTGCAGAAGGTTCTCAGGGTGGAAGCTCACCTGGCACTGGGCTGTGGCTCTTCAGCTGGTCGTGTCTCCAAGGGCAGAAGCACAAGCGGGGAGGCTGGGGTGGCTGCAACGTGGTCTTCCCCGAGTGGGACAGGGGGGCCTTCAAGGGGGGAGGGCTCAAAGGAGCCAGGGAGTGAGTCTGGCTCCCCAGGAGGTGGGGAGGAAGAAGTCAGGGGCCAGGCTCCAGACAAAGGAGAGCATAGAGGGCCAGGTCCCCCATGGCGGTGGCTGGCCCAGGGCGGGAGAGGGGGTGGTGGAAAGATAGGCTCTGGGGGTGTGGGCAGCTCTTCTGGACCAGAGTGGATGGAAGATTCTCTGGACGCTGGTGGGGATGTGGACGGAAGACTAGGGGGATCTCGGCTCCCCTGAGACAAAGGGCTCAAGGCCTCGTCCTCCAAGGCCCCCAGATCAGCCTTCTGAGGTGTATCTGATGGGGGAGCAAAGGCCTCTTCTGCTGGCTCCTCGCTCAGGGCCTCAGGGCCTTCTCTCTCTGGAGCCTCCCAGGCCTGCAGACTTAGAAGAGCTGAGCTTGCTGAATAACAAGGTACAGGCACAGTGATCTCGGGGCAGCTGGTGGGCACAGTTGGGCAGGCCCCTGGCCCAGCCGCGCTGGCATCTTCTACTGTCTCCTCCAGGCCTGGCTCACCCAGCAAGGTCCCAGAAGATGGGCTGTCCAACTCCTCTAACTCAAGTTTCTCGCTCTCCTCCTTGGTTTCCAGAGGACCAACAAATAAAGCACTTGGGGTGGCTTCTTCTTCTGTCCCCGATTCCTGGTTACTCAGCCCTCCTGCAGCCTTCTTTTCCTCGTCCTCCACCTGAGAGTCTGAGGGTGTGAAGAGGCGTGGTGGCTTGGGAGGCGGTGTGCTGGGCTGCAGCCCCTCGTCCAACTCAGGTTTAAGCTCCGTCTCCACCTCCATCAGGGGAAGCCCCTCACTTGGCGTGATATTCACAGTTACAGGTAGTTCTGGCAGCAACTGGGGAGCAGGCAGCTCTTCAGATTCTCCTTGCAGGACTGGTGAGGCCATCTCAGCTGCGGGAGAAATGGTGACCACATCCCAGGGCCAGGAATCCTCTGCTGTACTGAGCTCATGGAAAAAGTGGCCTTCTCTTCGGGGAGTGTCCACATCCCGGTCCTCGGGGGTGTCATCCAAGCCAGGCAGCTGCTCCCATGCCCCAATCACTTCTGGGGAGCTGAACAGAGACTTTCCACTATCTGCTGGACTCTGCCCTGCTCCACCTTCCAGGGCCAGCGGCTCCCTGTCCGGTGCTGAGGCTGAGGCGCGAAGGTGTAGCTCGGGGGGCAGAGTGGGCCTTGCTGACCCAAGGGGCCCAGGGTCAGAGACACTAGTGTTCTGCCGGTCCAGTCCCAAGTCCAGAGGAGCCCTGGGCTCTGCCCACATGCTGCTCTCACCGCCTCCTCCCCCAGGATCTCCTTGGGGCTCAGTTGCATTCACTGCCAAGGCCCCTGGACCTGAGTCTTGCAGCCCAGCCGCCTCCAGCCCCACTCCTTCTGGGGCTAGGATCTTGCTCCTGGCCTCTGGATGCAGCCTGCTGGCAGCAAAGACGTTGAAGGTGTCGTCCCACTCAGGCAGGGCTCTCCCGGAGGAGGCCAGGGGGACGGGGCTGGCCCTCGAGGCACTGGGGAGAGAGGGAGCAGGTGAAGGAGAGTTTAGTGCTATGTTGGCTACGAGCTCCTCGAAGAAGGGGTTGCTCTGCAAGGATGTGAGGAATGGGTTGGTGGCACCCAAGAATCCAGACAGGGTGGCTTCGGGGGTGGTGGTGGTGGTGGTGGTGGCAGTGGCAGCAGCAGTGGCAGCAGCAGGGGAGGTGGCTGCAAAAAGGTTAGTGCTTAGCATGGGAGCAGCGGTGGGAACAGGAGTGGGAGGGGCCGGAGCCCAGGGGGAGCAGGGGAGGTGGTGAGCAGCAGCTGGGCCAGATTCTACCTGAGGAGACACGTCCAGGCTGTGAAGGAAGACAAGACCATGAGCCTCCTGGTTAATGCTGAGACCATTAACTGCCCTGCTGACGACTTTCCCCTGTCCCCCGCCCCCACCCTGCCCTACCCCCACCTCTGGACAAGGTGCTGCTGGACAAGGAGACTTGGGACAGGGGCAGAGGGAAAACAGCAATGTGTAACATTCTTAGGCCCCACCCAAGAAGAAGAATCTGGGCAGGGCTAATGCAATCCTCACATCAATTCCAGACAGCAGCAATCCCATTTACAGACAGGACTCAAACCTAAACCAAGCGAGTCTGCTGGACATTGGATTTACACTTAAAAAGCAATCAGGGGCTAGGGATATAGCTCAGTGGCATAAGTGCCTGCCTGGCAAATGCAAGATCCTGAATTCAATCCCCAGTGCTACCAAAAAAAACAAAAAGTAATCCAGGCCTGGAGATACAGCGTAGTGACACAGCACCTGCCTCACAAGCTTATAGCCCTCAATTCAATTCCTAAGACAAAAAAAAAAAGAAAAGAAAAAAAGCAACCCCAAATCACCTGACATCACTTTTAGGACTGAGGGTGAGCAAAGAAAATACCAGCTGGCTGGAAGAACAAGAGACCAGAGCAAGCCCAAGCCTAGGTTTGGCTGGGTGATCCTGGCACTAGGAAACCAAGCAGGGCACCTGGAATTTAGGCTTCTGAAACACACTGCGTCCTACTGATTCTTTTTTTTTTTTTTCCAGAACAAAGGGGCAAAGAAGGGCTTGACAAGATGTCGTCACTTCTTTGAGGACAGGATACCTGATGAAGGTGCCTATGGCCAGGCATCCACACAGCCAGTCAGCAGTGCCCCCCACTATCCCTCATGGGCCACCTTTATGAGACAAAGGCTCAGAGTGTGGCCGCCACAGCAAGTCAGCAGCAACTTCTAGAGACTTCTCCCAGATCCCCAGCTCTACTTAGGGCAGCCATAGGGCAGGTCCTCTCAGGAAAGCCATTCCACAGCAGTGAATGTGCACTGAAGACTGACTTCAGGCACCCAACAATCCTCCCAGGATGAGGACCGCTGCACCTGAGCCCAGTCCATGGACTCCACAGATGCCAGGGATACTCTGAACATAGAGTCTTTGTTTCTTGAGGGTACAGGAAGCTAGAGAAATAATGCAGGAGGAAAGTGGGCCAAACACCCCAATTTTCAGTAATGTGACAGTGCCCTGCAGCTAAGCCTGTTCAGAGCCAGACTGAGGTCTTTTTTTTTGGTCTTTTTGAGACAGAGTCTCGCTATTCAGTTCAAGCTGGCCTTGAGCTCACTTTTGTAGTCCACGCTGGTCTCAAACTCACACCGACCTTTCTGCCTCAGCCTCCCAAGTGCTGGGATTACAGGTGTGCGCCACCACACCCAGCTATACCTCAGTCTTATTCCCTGACATCCAAGTCTCTTCTTCATGGTCAGTCTCCTACCCCATCTCCAAGCTCCCAATGCACCATTCTTTGACCTCTGACTCCCCAGGTGCAAACATCCAAGGGAAACCCCTTTCCCTATTCTATATCTCCACTCAACCAACTTCTTCCACTGGAAATGCAGTGCTGAGCCCCAAAGCAGAAACCAGGCTTCATCAGCCAGCCCACAAGTAAAGTGACCTGGAGTTAGAAGACAACTAGAGAAAGCTGCCGAGTTACCTGGAGTTTGCCAGGCTCTGCCAGGAACCCAGGGCCCAGGAAGGGAAGGCCTGCACATGGAGCCTGCAGGCGAGGGAAGCAGTCCAGCCAGCTCAGCCACAAGCAAAGGTACGGGGAGCAGGGAAGTCAGTCTCACAGGTTTCAGAGATTCTTGTGACCCTATTTCTTTTTTCCTAAAATAACTCTGTTTCCAAGGATAGATTTTGAGTCTCATCCCTACTCCCTGATAGAGAAGGACAGAGGAAGCAGACTTCCCATGCACATCCACCCTGCACTCTGAGCTCATAGCATTACCCTACTTCTACAGGCAGAGGGAAAACACTGGACCCAGATACCCAGCCCCAGAAAATAGCCCTTCTGCCTTCGTTCCTGGCAAGCCTCAGGCCAAGGAACGCAGGCTTGCCCCAGGAACCAAGAAGAGAAGCAAGTAGCACCACCCTGTGGGTCAAGACCCTACCCTCAGCAACCTGATCAAGGCACCCATACCAGCCCCAGCCCCGGCCCTGCAGCACAGGTCTGGCTATCAGGATCAGGTCTGGGATACTCTGAGCTACCTCTGTCTCACTCTTAATTGATAATGGGAAGTCAGGAGCCCTGAAATAAGAGAGCCCCAACAATGATAAAAATCAGCAAGCCCAGCTCCACACCCCCACAACCTGGCCTGCTCTCCCACTCACCCTGCAGTCTCACAGCAATCTTTGGGTAGTCACCATTACAGGGAGAGAAACCCCCAAAGTAGACTGGGAGCTCAAGCTATGTGTGTCAGCCTCCCTGCCCTGCAAGGCTCCCCAGAGACAAACACAAACTCGTTGGTATGGAATCAACAAAAGGCTCTCCCTGGAGAGTGGGCCCAGGCACCAGGCCCGGGAGGCACCCAGAGCCAGCAGCGCATGACAACATCGTGTCCATCCTGGTCTCCTGTATCACTGGCCACTTCATCCTTCTTTCCTGCTCCACATGAAGAGCAATCATGAAGGTTCTCACGGCATGCCATCTCCTTGCTACCAGTCTGGCTGGTGCAGACCAGAGGCATGGTCCCTTGTGTGGCCCTCTGTAGGTTGTGCTCTAGGATCACAGAGTAAACACCTATGTTTTGGAGCCCACCTCACAGGCCTGTCACAGCCTCCCAACTTCAGCTGTGGGAGTACAACATTTGCTGACGTTTTTCTTTTAGGGATAACTATTGGGAGAGTCCAAATGACCTCATTCCTTCCTTCAACTGAGGTATAAAACTTCGGATCCTACAGGAACCTCAGGATGCCTGGTTGAACACGCCAGTTGATGTGAACTGCCTATTCACTCAAGACACCAACCCCCCTGAGCCCCACACCCAGGGCCATCTCCGAGTAGCAGGGCAGGTTTCACTAGCAGCCACTGCTTCCTTGGTCTCAGACAAGCTCTGTGGCCCTGTGCCCTGCTTTAGTCTCAGAGATGGTGAGCAGACCTGCACCTGCTGTCTAGTAGTCCCCTATAGGGCCAAAGCCAGCCTTTGAGATATACCCACCAGCCAGCATGCCCCATCCATCCCCTCCTGGGCTATGGCCTCCTAGTGCCTATCTCCCCTAAGCCCACAAACTGGTGAGAAAGGGACTTTGTGAGCTTTGAGTAGGGAAATTACACCATTTACCTTTCAAGCAAGAACACTGTACACACAGTATTTTTTTCTTCTTTTTTTATGTATTTGGTCCAGGGTCTTACTATGCAGCTTGGACTCAGTGATCCTGTTTTTTTTTAATTTTATTTACTTATTTGTTTGCTTGTTGTGTTTGTTTGTTTCTTTATTTATTCATTTTGTAGCTGGCTCAGCCTGCCCCGGTGGTGGCGCTGGCGCAGCATGTGGTGCCGGGGATCGAACCGCAGTCCCCGCTGTTGCCTGAGCCCTCCTAAGCAGGCGCTTTAGACCACTGAACCATCTCGCCGGCCCCCAGTGATCCTGTTTTCAGCCTCCCCAGCACTGAGATTATAGGTGTGCACCACTACATCTAGTCTCCATGGCCAGCTGAGCACTCCCAAGGGTGGGGCCATGTGGTACCAGGGATCAAACTCTGGTCCCTGCACTTGCCTAAGCTGGCACTTAGTCCACTGAACTATCTCACCGGCCTAATATAGTTTATACCAGGAAAACAAGCACAAAAGGGACAGAGAGCCACAGAAATTCTAAGTGACGGGGCAGACATAACTCATTTACACCACTCAGAACTCAGCCTTAGATACTGCGCTCTCAGCACCACAGCAATCCGGGCCCACTGGGACCTGCTATTCAGCGCAGTGGAGGTGGGGCTGTTGCCTGGGGAGACAGAGAGCCGCTAAAGGTTAAAGGTCACAGCAATGATCCCTAAGCCTCTCAGTCACACTAGATTTAATCCCAATGTTTTAAAAAATCGTATTCACATATGATCTTTTCGGTGCACAAAGTTCTATGGTGAGCATGGGGACAGGGATGGGGTAGGCAAAAAAGCAGTACGTTCTTCACCTGGTAGGCTTAACACTCATGGCCTTGCCTGTCCTCTAACACTAGGCAGCTGGCAGCACCACTCCGGGCACACGGCTCACTGGAGGACCGCTGAACAAGGATGAGTCCAGCGACCCCACAGGGCTGTCCAGATCACCCTCCCCCATACACAGACAGAAGCTCAGTTCAACAGCCCTGGGTCAGCAGCTAAGCGACATCAAAAGGCCCTGGAGGACCCCGTTCCAGGCTCTTCTCTGCCAGACACCAACCACATCCCCCAATTGCAACACATTCTGCTCTAAGCCTCTCTGTAGGGCATCAATACCACAAGTGAGCACTAGAGGGCGCTGCTGCCCTTGCTACAGAGGAACACCTGCACTCCGCACAGGGAACCCCAAGGCAGAGACACCCCAAATCCTTAGTCCTGTGAACAGAGGCCCTTGTGCCAGCTAGAGATCTTCAGCTACACTAGCTTACTCCAGCTCTGAGTCTAGCCTACAACCTGATGCATAAGCTCTCCCACCTCTCATTTGTCCTCAGAAGCCCTAAGGAAGGTCAGGATAATTTTTTTTCTTCCAGGCCAGCCATTCCCTCCCTGCAAGCACTCCTGCGGCTAGAGCTCACTGCCTAGGTTTCACCTCTCTGAGCCATTGCTTCACCCAAAAAGCGGGCTCTCCTACCTTCCCTGGATGCATGGCTCCGCAGCTACCCTCAGCTCTAAAAACAAGCATGGCCAGGCAGTGCAGGGATGCCCAGGGTCCCCTCCAGCCTGCAGAGCACAAGGCTCGGGACCCAGGTCCACAGGACAGAAGCCCCAGCTTCCTTACATCCACCAACAACCCAAATTCTGAAAGCCAGTTAGGGGACAGACATAAGAAAAGAAGAGAAGGCAACAACATAGCTGGCAGCCAAGTGTAATAATAACCACCCGTCACGGTGCATCGTGCATGCACAGCCTGCAGAGCCTAAGCAGAGGCCTGCGTGCTCACCTACAAACCTCTCAGAGATGACCACAGCATCCGCCCTGCTGTGGAGACCCAGAGACACCCGCAGACACTGTCACCCAGCCCAAGGTCTGGACCCTTCCACCCAGGCCCCCAGCTCCTTCCAACAAATGCCCTGCCCAGGTCATCTGCCTCCCTCCACCCTCGAATACCTGTCATAGGGCCATGAGGCACAGCCTGGATCCCTAGTCCTCTTCTCCCCAAGAATCCCCAGATTGCAGGTGGCCAGAAGCTCCCAGGGAACTAGGAGTAGGAACTGGATCATAGGGACAGGAGCTACCATACTAAGCAGGGAGGGAAAGGGCAGGCTCACACCATGACTACTGTACCACACACTCCTTGCCTGTGAGGCCCAAACATCAGCTGGCCCCAACGGCAGGCCACACCTGAAAAGGCTCCATACTTCTTTCCCTCCTCACAGCAGTCAATATTCCACAAAGAAAGAAAGCAATGGGACTACAGGATTACTCTCCCCTCTGCTAGGGTAGAGGGGTAGGGTTCCTCCATGCCCTATCTCCTGACCCCTCACCACTGAGCCCCAGTCTCCCTTCCACCTGTCCCTACATCCACTGGGTACCAAGGGGCTTGGTGAGGGAATGGAAGCAACTAGCTCTCAGCTCTTAGCCGCTGAGGCTGCCACAGTGGTGCCACCTGGGGCTGGAAAGGGAGACAGACACAGGTTTCTCTGACCTATCCCTGGAGTCCCCTCCTGGGCTCTGCCAGACAACACAGCCTCCTCCCCTGGCTCAGAGCAGGAGGCAGCACAGGGGTCAGGGTGGAGGTCAGGGGCTCTTCTGGAACCCCACTGGGGCACTCAACACACTCAAGCAGGTCAGCCACCATCAGCCCTCCCCGTACGGCTGCGCCCAAGCCCAGGAAACACAGAGGGCCGGGGCCTCAGCAATCCCCAAAAACGGGGTTGCAAGAGGGCTGGAGCACTGGTTATTTGACTCCTATCCCTCAGGGGAAAAGATTCGGGAGCCCGCAGAGCAGCTAAGGATAAGAGCCTAGTTTCAGAGACAGTGGGACAGTCCCCTGGCCCTACCTCCCGACACGTCAAAGCTTCCTTACTTTGAGGCCAGATGGCAAGAGATGGAGTTCAGGAAGTCGAGAGCCCACACAAGTGTCCCTGCCAGGATTTTATCCTGACTATTCTCCTCTGGGGCTGAGTACGCCAACTCATGCAGAAGCCCGTGACAACCTCCTCCACAGGACCCGTAAGGCACCCTTGCAACTCACCTGTCTCCATAAGACAGCACGAGCCTTGGCCGAGGGCAACAGGTACTCCCGCTTTACCATGCAAAGCCCCAGCCCCAGCAGCCTAGCCCAGGGTCACATCTGCTCCCTGTTCTCTGCCCCAGTCTCCAGGCAGCAAACACCTAGCGTCCTCCCAAGGAACAGAACCAGGTTAGCCAAGGACCTACCTGGGTTTCTGGGTTGACTCCTTGGGTTCTCTCAGGCCAAACCAGCTACTCTTGGGCTTTTCCTCCCCACAGGACAAATGTTGCGGGGAGGTCCCTAGTGTGGGACCACCCTTCTCCCCCACAGAGCCACGGCGCCCCAACTCGCTCCGGCTTAGGCCCTGGTGATGGTGGTGAAAGAGGCCCATCCGGGGCTTACGCTCCTCCTTCCGTGCTCCCTCCTTCTCTACCACAGCCTCGGAGGCCAGAATGGGTGTGGCGACCTGGACAGGCCTCCCCTCGGGGGGCTGGGCCCGCTCCTCCCCAGATGGCGCTTTGGCCTGAGTGCTCAGCTCCTCCTGAGCAGGCGCCACTTCCGATGAGCTAGCAGCACCACCTCGGCCACCTCGGCCCCATGAGTCATCCGAGGACCGAGTCCCCTCTTCAGAGGACCGGGTGGAGACAATGTGAAGGGAGCTGGAAGCAGGGAACGGGCCTGAAATGGAGCTACGGTGACGCGCAGGGGGTTGAGGTTCTTCGTTGTAAATGTGGCTCCCATTGACACACAGGGAGGAGCGGGGCGTAGCATCAAGGTGGCCTTGGAGGTCAAGAAGGGCCCGGGGAGGGGCCGCACGCAGCTGGCTGGCCTCATCGCTATAGGTCCTCTTATGGGTGAGCAACTTGGGAGACTGTGCAGAATCCCTGCCTGCAAGAGACAACGCAGAGTTAGCACAGGTGAAGAGGAGCCCAGACAGTCCTCACTGGGCATGCAGCCCTCCCTCACTCACCCCCTTCACTGGACAGCCAGCTGCTGCGGCTCGGCGAGCGGGTCAGGAGCTCAGCGCCAGGGCCCTGGTAGGCCAGGCTCCCGCTGGCCGACGACAAGGTACTGTCCGAGCCCAGCGAGGTGTTGGACTGAGTCAGCGATGACTTGCGCAGCTTGTTGCGGAGGAAGAAGCCTTTGGCTTTGCCCATCTTGCCCAGGCTGCCCAGGTCTGGATCGTCTAGGGCACTGCTTGGGAGGATGGCAGAGGCAGATTCCAGGTCAAACTTCTTCTTGCCCTTCATTTTGTCCTTCAGCTTGCTGAAGGGAGACCGTGGCTTGTCTTTTATGGACAGGTCAAACATGCTGGCGCTCAGGTTGTTGCGTGTGAACTGGATGGTGACTTGGATCTCTCCGCGCTCCTTCTCCTTTTTGCCTGTCTTGGAGTGCAGCTTGTACCATCTGTGGAGAGGGTGGGCAGAGTTCTGGTGACAGCCTGAGGCACCCGGCCCCGTACCCACACCTCACAGGGTCTCTTCCCACAGGCTCCTGCTCTGACACGCCAGCCTGGAGTTCTATGCCACAGGCCCAGCTCAGAAACTGTCCGAAACTTCTCCATGATGGAGAAAACCACATCCTGAATGGGTAAGCACCTCAGTGCGCCAAGCAGAGCAGAGGTTGCCACGTCATGCCCCCACTCAACCAGTGCCTTGTCCTGGAGCTCAGAGACCCCATGCCACTTCATTCTCCCAACATCTGAAACTGAAGTTGGGCTTAGGAGGGGCTAACATCTAGCCAGGCCCTGGCACAGACCACCCGCATTTCCCAGTAACATCATATCCTCTAGCCAGTAGCAGTCAGAGCTCTACTCTGAGCCATCAGAAAAGAACAGCAAAGACAGAGCCCCAGGGCCAGGAACACTACTACGTGTCCACGCGCACACCCCTCAGCCACATGGTGACTCACCCCACAGCCTGCCAAAACACCTCTGAGAGCTGGAGGAGCAGCCCAGAACGGCCAGGAGCCTTGGGGAATGGTGGCAGGGCTCTCATTTGCTCATGAGTACCCCTCAATTCCTTCACACCTCACCAGGAGGAGCTCAGGGAAGAAGACACCTCTGCTGCAGGTCAGGAGGGTGATGCTCCGGTGAAAAACACACCCAAGAACAAGCAGACAGGGAAGGACAGAGGAGAGTCACAGCCCAAGTTCTTCCTGCTCCACACTCCCCAGGGAGACAAGAAAGACCCTTAACACACACGACTTCTCCCTGGGTGAGCAGAGGCCACTGTCCGGCAAGAGGAACCAGGCAAGGGTTCTTAGACAGCTAAACAAAACTACACCATACAAGGAACAACTGCTCCTTGGTTTTTAACTTGCAGAGGTAAAAACTTATGTCCTGAGGAAATTCTGCATCCCAATGCTTATAGCACCTCTACTTACAGCTGCCCAAACCTGGACGCTTCAAAGATGTTCTTGAGGAGGTACCTGGACAAGCAAACAGGTACATCCAGAGAGTGGAGTGTGACAGAGCAATGAAGAGAAATGAGCTGTCAGGAGGGAACTGAAGTATAGTCTGAAAAGGCTAACCATTTTGACTCTGCTGTAGAACTTTCTGGAAAAAGCAAATCTATTATAGACAGCAAAAAGATCAGTGATTGCCAGGAATTTGAAGGGAAGGAGAAAAGATGAACAGACAGAGCACTGGGGGTGTTTAGGGAGTGATACTATTCTGTGTGACTCTGTAATAGCAAATACATGGCTATGTTTTTCAGAACCCACAACATGTACAATACATAGAGCGAAGCCCCATGTGAGCCTCAGGCCCTACTTAATGCAAATGGACTGGGGCTGATGAGTCAAACGTACAGCTGCATCACAGGAAAGGGCTGAGGGGACATACGAGGCTCTTATTTTCTACTGGATTTTCTATAGACCTGAAAGTACACTAAAAATAAGTTCTATTCACAGCCAGCCTGAGCTGCACAGGGAGGCCATGTCTCAAAAAAATAAAATAAGTTCTACTAATGAAAAAAAAAAAAAAGCCTAAAAGTTTCAAAAAGAAAAAAAAAAAACTATGAAAGATATAAAAAAAGTTTTCCTGATCTGAAGGACAAGTGCACCAGCACGAAGGACCTAAGCAAGTAGCGCAACGAGAACAGGTAGACCGTGCCCGAGACATCAGCAGGGAGATTTCCCAAGACCACACACACAGGGGAGACCCTGATTCTTTCTGTGTGCAAGCTTGGCGGCTCACACCTGTCTATATTCCCAGTGTTCAAGGAGGCTAGAAGTCAGGTTCAAGCCTAGCCTGGGTAATTTAGCAAGATACTGTTTAAAATAAAAAAAAGGTTGAGGATGTAAGCTCTGTGTGAAGGTCTCAGGTTCAGGGAGAGAGAGTGGAGAGGGAAGGGAGGGTAGAGAAGAGGAGGGGAAAGAAAGGGAGGCAGAGGAGGGGGACAAGCTCAAAAGCAGGAATGGGAGCAGCAACCAGCCGGTCCTCACTGGTCCTCATTTGTTGCACACTGCACCAGGCACTCTGTGGAGTGACTCCTCCAAGGCCTGAGAGAAAAGCTTTCTGCCTGTCTGCTTGGAGCTCGAGGCCCAGCCGAGCAAGCCTGAAGGCAGAAGCATCAGGCCAGGTCAGCGAGCTCTTTGAAGGGCTCCGTCTCAGCAGCAGCAGCGCCGCAGCTTTTCTTCTGTGAGATCCACTGACCCCAGCTGCCCGGGCTTCTGCCGTGTGTAGGATGTTGAGGCATGGGGATGTTTGCATGAGCCGTCTTGCATATCGGAATATCCACACTTAGGTCACTGCAAAGATGTGGTGGTAATGTGACTGTTTTATTATTTGCTACTCAATACTGCAGTTTTTCTTTTTTCTTTTCTTTTTTATGGCTGGCTCAGCCTGCCCTGGGGGTGGGGCTGGCACAGCATGTGGTGCCGGGGATCGAACCGCGGTCCCTGCAGTTGCCTATGCTGTCCTAAGCAGGTGCTTTAGACCGCTGAACCATCTCGCCAGCCCCAGTTTTTCTTTTTTAAAAGGTTACTCCAGGGCACCTGCGACTGGAAAAGGCTAACAGGACTAAACTGTCAGGTGCTTACCTTGGGCCACACTCCCACTACCTGACGGAAGGAGAGTGGGCTTCTGGCTTTCTCTGCTGCCCCTAGGGAAGGCTGGGCCAGGCTACACTATAGCACGGAGGGTACTAGAGAGACACACGGGGGAGGAAGAGAGGACAGACAGACTTGCAGAGAGTGTGTGAGGGTGCTTGTGAGGGCACCTGCACCCTCATCCCCCACCTTCTCAACCGATGCCTGCCCTGGGCCTGACCCTTTAGGTCTTTATGGCTGTACCCTAGTCATCTTCCCCAAACCCAGACTCGGCCCCACTTAGCACAGGAAGACCTAGGAGACGGCAGCAGAGAAGTTCATGAACTCCACCCCAAGTCCAAGCAAGCCCTACCTGAATAATTACAATCAATAACACAGACGCCCTTTGCTGGGCATGAAGGTCAAGAGCCCTGGGCCCCAGCTGGTCACATTCCACACATGCAGCAGTAGCAGTGGCTATCTCTAGGGTGTGGGGCTGCAGGAACTACCACTTCCTACATTGGCTATTTTTGTCCTGTTTGAAATTTTTACAAGGCGCACACATTACTCCAGCTCCTGTCATTCCTCAGCCTCCTGAGCCCCAGAATGCTGCTCGTTCTCCTCTCCCTCCCCTGCAGTGAAGGCACAGGCACCACTAGCCAAACTGAGGCTGGGCCCTCTGGCAGAAGGTCCCCTTCCCTATACTGTCACTTCCTGGGAATTTAAGTTTTTCTCTGGACGGATGTTTCAGGGGAGCCAAGAAAGGGGAAAAATGGCTTTCCTCAGTAAGACTGAAGCTGATGCTAGGTATAGTGGCATACGCCTGTAATCCCAGCACTCGGGAGGCTGAGGCAGGAGGACTGCTGTGAGTTCAGGGTCAACCTGGACTACATGGTGCGTTCAGGGCCATCCTGAACTATACAGCAAGAGCCTGTCTCAAAAAACCCAATGCAGGGGGCGGTGAAGCTGAGAGTGGGGGCCTACCTCTAGATCTCAGACACCCTCTCCCCAACACGCATTCCACTTCTCTCTGCCCACCAGTTCAGACAGGACTGAACAGGACCCTGTGGAGTGACCCAGGAACCTGAGGACTTGAGCAGAGTGGCTTCCCTCAGAAGCGTGACCTACGCGGGCTGAGATGGCATGCCCACACAGGCGGCAGCTCCACCACTAAAGTTCTTGCCTCCCCCTCCTGGACCAGACAGCCCCCAAGGAGTACTGCCAGGCGCTGTGGCACCCACTCCACTGGCAGCGAGGCAGCCACGAACACTGCCAACGTGGGCAGAGGAGCTCTTAGTAACACAGCTGGCAACTGTCTCTCTTCAGAATCCCACACCTGGCAGACTAGAGAGGGAGCTGGCTCTGAGCAGCTCATCCCTACAGACTGAGAAAGGCAGTAGGAAGTGAACCCCAGTGCTGCTGAGCTCCAAGGACTCTGGTTTTTGATCCCCAAATCTGCAAACTGTACCTGGCCTCACAGGCAACATTGGCTGTTTTAACAGATACCCTGATCCCCAAGCCTGGACATGGAGGAGAAGGGTGCCCAAGGCTTTCCCTCCCTCTCACTGCCCTACATCCAGTCAACCTGCCTGAGTGGGCCATCACTGCTCTAGGAACCCCAAGGCCCAAGCTGAGGCCTGACCTGTCACTCCCATACAGGCCTGAGATCCAGCCAACATCAGTCAGGATATGACCTAGGTCCCAACATACATTTAGAGGTGGCTCACAGGACAGAGCTCTTTTCTTCACATATATGAAGAATATAAATACCAAAACACTACCCAAGTCTTACTGAACTACAAGGTCCAGGCTAGGAGCCTATATCTGAGGCGAGAGCAATCCCAGAAGACTGTACTTGACCTCATGTGGGAAGCACAGTGGGACAGGATCATCCCTGCCTGCTCTGTATCACCGGGCAGGTCAGAGACAACCTTGCCCTCTGCCTGGATTCATCATCAAGACACTAATGTGGGCCCAGGAAAAGACTGTCACTCTATGCCTGGCTAAGGGCCGCCTACCCAAGTCCCAAAGACATGCTGCTTCTGGGAGGACTGACCCTAGAAACGGCCAGCCCTTCCCAGAGAGGACATACACACGGGTGAGGGATAAGTATCAATAAGCACTTTCTATAAATTAACAGTGCTGCTGGGCAAGGTGATGCACAGCCACAATTCCAGCACTTGGGAGGCTGAGGAAGGAAAAATGCTACAAGTTTGAGGTTAGCCTGGGCTACAGATTGAGTTCAAAGCCAGCCTGGCTGGATATGGTGGTGCAAGCCTGTCATCCCAGCACTTGGAAGGCTGAGGCAGGAGGATTGCTGCAAGTTTGAGACCAGCCTGGGCTACAGAGTGAGTTGAAGTCCAGCCTGAACTGCACACAAGACTGTCATAAGAGATTAAAAAAAAAAAAGGCCAGCCTGAAATATATATATATATATATATATATATATATATATATATATATATATATATATGAAATATTTAGGAAGATGCCTGTCTCAAAAAACTACCATCCTTGCGGCTGGGGAGATAGCTCTGTGGCACAAATGCCTGCCTGACAAGTGCAAGGCTGTGAGTTCAAACCCCAGTCCCGTCAAAAGGGGTGGGATGGGGAGATAGCTCAGGAGCACAAGTGCCATCCTGGCAAGTGCAAGGTTCTGAGTTTGGTCTCTGGTTCCACAAAAAAACAAAAAACTACTATCCCTAAAAAAAAGAAAAAAGAAAACAAAACTACCACCCCTAAACTAAAAATAGCCTAAGAATGCTAGGAAAATGTAGGCCTACCAGAGAACTGCAAATTAAAAACACGGAGGGGCCCGCAAAATAACTCTAAAAGCTTTGGCAATACTAGGCAAGCAGAGGGACCATGGTTATTCGATCCCTAACTCCACATGCCACACCAGCTCTGCCCCCCAAGTGGGCTGAGCTGGCCACAGAGTCTGGTCACGGTTGCACACACTTGTAATCCCAGCGCTGGTAAGGCTGAAAACATGAGAATCACTACAAGTCTGAGCTGGGTAGTGAGACCCTGTAACAACCAAATACATTAAAAAACAAACACTGAGATTCCATATCATTATGGAAAAATTTGCTAGCATCAAGAAATCAGTATAGCAAATCAAAACAATACTTAGACACCATCTCACTCCAGAAAGAATGGCTACCATAAAGAAATCAACCAACAACAAATGTTGGAGAGACTGTGGGGAAAAGGAACCCTTCTCCACTGCTGGTGGGAATGTAGACTGATGCAACCATTATGGAAATCAATGTGGAGACCCTTCAAAAAACCAGGACTGGAAGTGCCATTCAATCCAGCTATCCCCCTACTGGGAATTTTCCCAGAAGAACTGAAAACATCATATCATAATGATATATGTACACCTATGTTCATAGCAGCACAATTTGTGATAGACAAATCTTGGAAACAACCAAAATGCCCATCATCTGAAGAATGGTTGAAAAAGATGTGGTATTTCATAAAATGGAATATTACTCAGCTATAAGGAATGATAAACTTGGGCCAGCAAGATGGCTCAGCAGTCTAAAGCACCTGCCTAGGAAAGTCTAGGCAACCGCAGGGACTGCAGCTTGATCCCCGGCACCACATGCTGTGCCAGCCCCACCCTCAAGGCAGGCTGAGCCGGCCATAAGACAAATAAATAAATAAGGTTTAAGAAAAATAAAATAAAATAATAAAATTTTAAAAAAGGAATGATAAACTAGAAGACTTCATATATAAGTGGATATATCTTGAACATAAACTCATTAGTAAAATAAACCGGACCTACATATGCAAATATCATATAGTCTCCCCAGTATAAGGACCCAAAAGAAGAATAAATAAGTAAATAAATAAATAAATAGATAGATAGATAAATTTTGGGGGGTACCAGGAATCAAACTCAGGACCTTGCATTTTCTGCATCCTCAACCCCTATAAATTTTTTTTAGAAGTGACTTAAATATAAAATGCATTTGGAAGAGTTAAAAAAATTAA
>PVKN010006137.1:0-12809 GCA_004027915.1 Capromys pilorides
AGAGCTATAAAAACATGACTGGGGAGAGTAAACCACATTCCCACCCCAAGGCAGAGACCCCCATCCTTGGCATCTGGAATGGACCAGGTGGGCTGAAGGGAACCAAGGATCAGAGCAGCCAGAGGGCCCAGAGCTGGGGCAACTCCATGTAAACTCCAAGGCTTGTGTGTGCATGTGCATGTGCGCGCCTGACAAAACTTGGCTGTAGGCTGGACGGACTCAGAAGCCAGCCCTGGGTCTCAGAGTGAGACTGGGGCTGGGGACACAGGGAAACAGCTCATCCCTTCCTGAAGCCCCTTTCTAAGATAGGCACCGGGGCTCCTGCAGCTGGGAGGGTGGCAGGGCCTGCTGGACTCTGCGCCACCCTCACCTGCTCTAGACATTCTCGGGCAGTGTCAATGGCACTGAAAGGCCCCACCCGGGGCTTGGCAGGACTGAGGACTTGGAACGGGACCAGGGAACTGGGTCTCCCTCCAATCCTGGCGCTGGCATCAGTCTGGGAGGCTTGAGATGAAGAGATGACCTCCACATCCAGCCCTTCAGTCACACGTGGCTCTCAAATGGAGCCCAGTGCCACCACTAAAGAGCCAACTCGAGCGCAGGCCAAGGGGGAGGCGCCTGCCCTGGGCCTCATGTGGGCCTTAGCACCAAAAGCCTGGCATCAGCTGGCCAGCCCCCCAAGTCCCACACCTGTGTCCATCCTGGCTGACCAGAGTGGGCAGTGATGGCAGCGAGGTACAGCCCCAGAGAACGGGGCTCTGCGGCAGGACACAGATCAGACCCAAACCAGGGTTCTGGAGCAGAAGCATAGGAAGAAAGGGCCCCAGGTTCCAGGCTGAGGAGCAAGGGAAAGAGGGGTAGAACACGAGAGTGACACATGTGAGCGTGACACGTGAGCGTGACACACGCGAGCATCACCTTCCCTCCTTCCAAGGGACAAATGGAGAGCCAATGGGACAGGTGGGGGCCTACAAAGGGCCCCAACACTGAGAAGAAAGCAGCAATTTGGCCAGGTTCCAGGGTATCAGGAGCAGGCCTCCTCCATGGCGGAGGGCAGCTGCACGGGCCAACGCCACTCCTGGACAGCAACGAGCCCGGCCTGGGCTAGACTGCATTGTCCCACCGCCATCCTGTGCTGGGCGGCGGGGCCGAGGCTCACAGCCCCAGTACCACAGAGGTGGCCTGGCAGGTGAAGAGGAGCAGCTCAGGGCCCCGTGACGTAAAGCAAGGGGCCCAGCTCCTGCTAAAAGACATAGATCTTGTCCCGCTGCACGGTATCCAGGTCGTCATCCAGGGTCAGCAACACCTAGGATGCACATGATGGGTCAGGGGCAGGGGAAGAGGCAGCCTCGGGCCCTCCTCCACCCCCAGGGCTCAGGCCAGGTACATCTCATGTACCAGGAAGGACCCAAACATGGCGATGGAGGACAGGAAGTGCCAGATGTCGTGGTCATCGAAGAAGTCGAGGAGGATGCAGTCGCGATTGTGCTCCCTGGACTCTGCAGGAGTTTTCTGTGGGAGGCACAGGCACAGTGGTCTGCTGACCCTACCGGGGAGTGGGGGGGCACCTGCTCCTCCTCCCAGCCCCAGGCAGACCAGCCCCCCCCCGCCCCTCCCCTGGCCCTCAGCTGGCTAGGAAATGGTCTTCTGCTGCGGATGCTTCCCCAAGCTTGCTGCGCCTGTCTTTCCTTTCACTTTTGTTCTCCTCCCTTCACCTCTGCCTTGCTGCCTTTTCTAGTCAGGACTGAACCCAGGGTTTTGCGCCTCACAACTTCTTATTTTGATTTTGAGACACTAATTCTCTAAGTCGCCCAGGGCGGCCTCCAGCTTGCAATCTTTTTTTTTTTTTTTTTTAATTAATTTATTTATTTATTTGTTTGTTTGTTTGCTTGTTGTGTTTGTTTCTTTATTTATTCATTTTGTGGCTGGCTCAGCCTGCCCTGGTGGTGGCGCTGGCGCAGCATGTGGTGCCGGGGATCGAACTGCAATCCCCACAGTCGCCTGAGCCCTCCTGAGCAGGCGCTTTAGACCACTGAACCATCTCGCCGGCCCCAGCTTGCAATCTTCCTGCCTCAGCCTCCCAGAGCACTGGGATCGCAGGCACGCACCAGCGCACTAGGCCTCTTCTTCCCCCTTTCCTTGGAAAGAGGGCTAAGATTACCCGGTGATGCTTCACCTCAGTCTCAGACCTCACAGCCCCGCTTTGGCCCCACCCCTGCCCTCACCTGTCCTCCAGGGTCACTGTTTTTCCCAAGTACTGCTGCAAAGCCCCACTGCTGGCCCCAAGCAGACAGCAGCCACGCTGAGGTGCTCACGGCCCTCCCTGCACTCCCCGCAGCCTGCACGTCCGTCCACTGGTCACTGCTGCGTCTTCAGTTCTCTGCTACAACCAGGACCTGCCCTACCTCGAGGCACTGTGCGTAGGTTCCCCGACCTTCAAATTTATCATCTTTACCTTCCCATCCCGCCCGACCTTCATCTCATGGGTCACATTCTAAAGAGCAAGATGTGAGCTAGGGGCTGGGGTGCAGCAGTGTGGACCCCATGCTTAGCACTCTGGGACCAGGCTTGATGCTCGGCACTGAAGAACAAAAAAGGTTCTGAGCGCCTCATAGGCAGAGACCAGGACACAGACTCTGGCCACAGGCTGAGCGGCTACCACTCCCTGCTGCGCCCTTGGGAAGATCACTTGGCCGGGCCTGGAACACTGACACAAGGAGCATGAGGCGGCAGCTAGGGAAAGCGCTGGGCCCCGAAGAAAACAGGCCCTTGGAACACGTGGTGAGCCAAGGCCACTACTCACCTGCCAGGTGCTGAGGCCCTGGAAGAAGAAGAAGAGCGCGAAGCCCCAGACCACAGAGGTACAGACGATGCAGAGCAGGGGGATGAGCTTGATGCGCTCCCCGCTGCGCAGCTGGGTGGGGGCAGGGAAACGGAGGCGAGCTTAGGGCCAAGCTTCAAGCCAGGCCACTAGCTGCCCAGCCTTGCCTGGGCTCCTGGCCCTTCAGCCTGTATCCCTTTGAAGCCCTCCTGCTGCTCAAACTCCTGCTCCCTCTCAGGGCTTCCCAGGCAGGCCACGCCCATCTCTAGCCCTGGAAGCAGGACAGTTGAGAAGAGGCTCAGCTCGCCCCACTCACCTTCATGATAATGTAGAAAGCAAAGTAAAGGAGCAGGTTGCAGATGCCAATGGCCAGCAGGTAGGAGGCAAAATCATTGGGGCGCATGATGAGCCCATAGGCAGCCCTGCGAGAGCGGAGAAGGGATGGCAAACCGGGGAGGGCCAGGGCAGGAGGCCCCCCCTTGCTGCCACACCATGTTAGGACACTGGGCTGAGTTCAGCAGCCTACAGAAGATTCTACAAGGAACTGACACCCTCTCCTCAGCCTCTGTTCCTTTATGCCCAACACTGAGGTGTCCATACCCCCAGGGCAGCCAGAGGCTGCTGATGTCCCCAGCTGTCTGCCCAGCCAGGCCACCCCAGCCAATGGCCACACTCACAGCGACCAGTTGATAATGTTGCCCATGACCAGCAGCACCATGCGGTCCTGGGGGGAAGCAGAGACATGGAGACTGAGAAGGACAAGAGAGACAGGGAGACGAGTGGCAGGAGGCCCGAGTCAGGAGCCCCTGCCCCTACCCAGGTTCCCTGCTATGCTTCCCTGTCCCTGCTGGAAGGAAGAGGACAGCTGGAGGGAGGGAGGGGAGGGGAGCTGGGCAGGTACCACGTAGAGGGGACCGCTGCACTGCCGGATGCAGTCTGTGTAGAGCACGTGGAGGATGCGGCGGAAGATGCCCCAGTCTGCAAGGAGAAGGGCCAGGCACTGAAGACAAGGACACCCCTCCTTGCTGGGCCCCTGGCCTGTGCCAGCTGAGCGGCCAAGGCCCCCTTAAATTCCTCACCCAGGGACCCCTCTAGGGCCCCAGGGAGAGCAAAGAAGCTGAGGGTCTCAGTGTGTCTAAGTCCCCAAAGTTCACTACCCCTTGTTCGAGGGGGTCCCCAGCCCCCTCCGTGCCCTGCCCTGGGGATGCCCTTACCCAGCTTCCAGCGGCCCATGTAATAGAGCTGCGTGCTGAGGAGCAGGGTGGCAATGATGTGAATGACGGAGAAGACGATCCAAAATGCTGTGTTTCCTTTGCCAAAGACCTGTCAGGAGGCCGGGCTAGTGGTGAGCAGGGGCCCAGGCAGGTCACTTGTGGAAGGAGGCAGGGAGGCAGGTGCACACCCACGAATGCTCGGAACATGCACACGCCTTTCCCGAGAGGTGAGTACAGAGGGTCAGGTCGGGCCCTCACCACGCCCAGCACGGAGAAGAAGATGACAATGGCCAAGCAGGCATAGGCACTGTAGGCGCTGGCGTTGATGTCTGGGTGCCGCTTCTGGTAGAGCTTCAGCATGCAGAGTCCAGCAATCATGTACATAAATGACGTGTCTGCATTGGGGACACGGAATCCGCCAGGCCTCAGCAGAGGGCACCAGCCCCGGCGATCAGCGAGGGGGAGACCCCATGCCTTGTTACTGGATGAGGCAGTGTGGCAAGCTCCCACCCCCTAACTGTCCTGGCCACCCCACTAGATGTCACTCAGAGGCTGATGCCTCCGGATGACTAGGACAACTCGGCCTGAGCACCCTGGTGTGCGCACCACTCCTGATGGCTCTGCGTGCACCTTGCATGTCTCTGCGTAGGAAAGGCGCAGCGAGGCTGGCTACCCTATGTGAGGATGTGCATGCGCCACTGCAGCTACCGCAGCCTTGCAGTGCCCCTACAGGGCAGAGACTTTCAGGCCCCCTTGGTGACCTGAGGGTGGGGCAGGGCTGTGGCTCAGCCCAGGACGAAGCTCCACCTACCGAACTGGAAGTTGGTGTAGTTGGGGCAGACATGATAGCAAGCACTGAGCAGCCCCTCCATCATCAGCGCCGTGCCCATGGCGTAGAACAGACCGAAGTGCTTGGGAATCCCACATTCCTGTAGGGGACAAGGGAAGGGAGGAGGGGTGAGGCAGAAAGGGCAGGAGGAACCCAAGAGGCGTCCTCTAGAGATGCAAAGGGGTGGACCCATGTTAACTGGGTGTATGCAGAAGGCTAAGGAGGGAAGGCATGCAGACAGAAGCAGGGAAGATTTGGGCAGGGCCGTGCTGGGCAGGGCAAGGCTGAGCAGCACAGGGGTGCTAAGGAAGGCTGAGGCAGGACAGGGCTGGAGGCACAGCTCGTCTGGAAGAGGCCCCGCCTGCCAGAATGGGTGGACTAGAGTCAAGGCCGAGTATGTGCCACGCCAGAGCGGGTTCTCGGCAGGGGGCAGGTGCCTGCTCACCAGGGCGTAGAGGTCATTGCGTAGCAGGGCCCGGTTGTGGTTGATCTCCCGCTGCAGGATGATGAGCAGGAAGAGCAGCCCCAGCAGGATGTAGCCCAGGTTGCTGAGGATGTTGTTGAAGGCGCTAAAAGGGGCAATTCACAGTCCACTGTGTTGGCTTCACGGGTAAACCTGATCTCTGGCCTGGCAGGCATTCACCACGCCTGCCCACTCCTGGTGCCCAGGCCCCCAGGAAAAGGGGGCTCCCAGCACAGAACCCACCTGAGGTTGCCCAGGGGGTGGGCGCAGAGGAAGTTGTAGTAGCAGATGTCCTGATTCCCTGTGACATTTACCACCTGCAGAGGGAGCAGGGCTCACACAGGGCTTGGCCACAGCCCATGCCACAATCTGGGCAGGATGGCAAGAGAGCACGCACCACCATGGCAAGCTCGTGTGTATGTGCCCTGGGCAACTGCCTCTTGTGAAAACAGGTGCCAATGCGCAATCACTGTCCACCCCCTAGGTGTGGCTGCCAACCCCGAGGCATGACCATGACCCATGTTCTGGCCCCACGGTACAGCGAAAAGAGAAGAGAAACCCACACAAAGTCCCATGACTTGTTTCACAAGCCCCACCGTGCTTTCGAGCCACCCCAATTTACAGACAGAAACTGATACTCAGGGAGAGCCCAGGGTCTCTCAGCTGGCACTGCAGAGCTGGGACCTAAGACCTGTGCTTGCTGGAGAGCCCTGGCTGCCAGGCTCTGGGGCTGAGCCCCAAGGCAGGGGCCAAGGGGAGCCAGATCCGCGCCCTCACCGTCTGGTAGGTGATCACTAGCTGCACCACGGGGAGGGCATAGAACACAGCAATGGTGGCGATGTTCCTAAGGAGTGGGAAAGCAGCGGTGAGGTGGGCAAGATGTGACAAGTCCCCTCCCACTGTGACAGGCGCCCCCACCTGCCTGTTTCACCCACCAAAAGTAGATCTGGTACTTTTTCCGCAGAACACGCTTGTCCTTTCGTGCCAAGTCAGAGACGCAGAGGTATTGCTGGGGAGGAGATGTGGGGGAGGGCTATTTATTTGCCACCTAGAAGCCCAGGAAGGGACCTAGGCCACCCCGCTGCTGCAGGGTTGCTGCCAACCAGTCGGGGAAGGGGCTCGGGGTTGGGTTCAGTTCACCTGGAACCTACACTGCCCCAGCTCAGCTCTTCCTCTGCTTCCCTAACCGACCACGGAAGTGTGCTGAGGCCTGACCCAATGCCCCGTCCTTAGGAAGACCAGGCCAGGACCAAGCCCTTAGGCGTCAGACCTTGGTGCGAATGACGTTCTTGTCCGACTCGATGTCTGTCAGTGTGTCATAGTCATCCTCTTCCACAGAGCTCATGGAGTCCAGTCGTGGCCGAGTACCTACTGGCTCAAAGGGGCGGTCTGGAAAGGGCAGGGAGAAAGGATTCGGGATGGTGAGCCCAGGGCTGGAGGCCGGCCCCACCCGTCAGAGGCAACCGTCCAAATTACTAGGTACTAGGAAGAGGCAAATTGTGGGCCACAGCTCAGAGCAGGGCTGGGGGCGGCCACAGGCGCTGGGAGCTGGGAGGTGCTCCTAACCCGCGGGGAGCCAGGACGGGCTCTGCAGTGAGGCGACCAGGGAGGACTGCCCCAGCTTTGCTCCACTCCCAGCTCCCCTGCCTGCGCGAGGGCTTCCCAGGCCGGGCAGACCCCAGGTCCCACACACAAGTAACAAGACTGAACTCAGCCAGACATGTTGATTCCAAGGTGCCTGGCCCTGTGTGTTCTGAGAAGACACTGCGTGCTCCCACTCTGGGTAAAGGATCCAGCAGGCCTGGGGTACATGTGAGGGCAAGAGGCTGCCTCTACAGAAAGCACCCCTTCTTTATCCTCATCTGGCTCCCACCTGCACAAGCTTCCTCCTGTGACCTCACCTAACCAAAGTCCCAGAGGCCAGAAGCCTGACCCTGGAGGACCAGATAAGGGGGTTGCTGGCACAGAGGACAGCAGATGAGAAAACCCAGCCTGGGTAACCAAGGTGCCACCCCGCCAGCGCCAGGGATCACTGCCTGTCTACCCCAGAAGACACGCGAGCCGGCATTGCTGGCATCAGATGGGAAGCCATGCACCAAGCATCTTCCCAGGCCTGAAGCCAAAAGGCTCTGGGCAATGCCCTGGCAGGAGCTGATTGGCAGCCCCACTCCCTCCCCAAATCTACCCATGGCAATGCACAGCTGCCGCATCTGGCCAGAGGGAAGGCGCCGCTTGAACTGGTCGTGCCCTTCAAAGGAAAGGGAAAGTTATGGGGGATCTGGGGATGGGAGGGCAAGAGAAGAGGGGCAGGAGAGCAGCAGGCCCTTCCCTTGTCCAGCATCGAGCAGGAGAGGCAACTGCCCACCGCAACATTTCACACAGCCAACAACGGCCCAGCCCCACACACCGGGCCTGCCCAGCCCCACACACCGGGCCTGCCGGGCCCACTCACCCTGGTAACTGTAGGAGACGTCCTCAGGACCGGTGCTGTCCACCAGAGCATCCGTGGACCCAGAGCCGTTCTCTGCAGGAGACAGTAAGTGGTGAGGCAGGAGCAAGTGGCCTCAGAGACGGGGTCACTGGGCCACCCTATGGGGCTGAGAAGCTGCAAGGCCTCGGTGTCACGAGGGGGTGCCACCTCGTCACCTCAGAGACGCACCTAGGAATGGGCCAGTATGTTTTCCAGCTTTGACACTTACCCAAGGAGCCATAGTTGTAACCCTCATAGGAGGAGCTGCCAGGAAAGGAACCTGCCAGGACCCGAGGGTGACCTGAAAGAAGATGTCAAGGTCCCTTCAGTCTGGAAGCAGAGAGGTCAAGAGGTGGAAAGGATGGGGAGGAATCCAGAAAAGACAGCCACAGAGGAGCTAGGCCAATGGCAAAAAGCAAGCACCTATCAGGGCAAACACATCTCACTTCCGGGGTGGTCTCCCCAGAGAGGAAAGCCAAGGAACCAGTGCACCCCAGCCACCAACCCTAAAGACACAGTACCCGATGTCCAGCCACCCGCCTGACAACCCTCGGCTTCAGCACCCTCGCCCCACACCGCAGCTCCTCTGTCCACTGCACCTGGAGCTTACCGAGGAGAGAAGCTGAGAGAGAAGGTCCCAAGCAGGAGTGGGGGACAGAAAGTAAGAGAGGGCGGAGAGAGAGAGAGAGAGGAGAATGTTAATAACCCCAGATGGCACGAGGCACACTGCCTGAAGGGGCACAGCATAGACACACACAGGTGACAGCTCTCAGGGTGGCGCACGAGGGTCGATGGCCACCAGGATGCTATGCCCCGTCTGAACAGTCCAAAGCCCCCAGCACTTCCTCCTCCAACCATTTTCCCTCCCACGCAAGCCCTGCCTCTCCTCCCAGTCCCCGGAGGTACCAGTCTCTGGGCAGGCTCGGTCTATGGCCAGCAGAAGGGTCTTCTTCCTCTGCCTGTAGGGAGAGAATCCAGAGGAGAAGCAGATAACCAGGACGAAGATCCCTCTGTGCTGGACTGGCCAGCCTTCCTTCCACCCTCGCCACCCATTCTGCCCTTTACAAGGCTGTCCTCCACCCCTGATCGGGGTCCTCCTAGGCTGGGGAGCAGCTCAAGGTCTCCTGCTTGGGAAGGAGGTTGAGGGGAGGGGCTGGCTTCCAGAGAACTGGCCCCCATGACAGACCGTCTGAGGAACTAGCCTTGGTCCTTCAGCCTGGGCCACTGGAGGATGAGATCAGGTCCTGCTGGGGGCCCCCACCATGCCCTACCCACACCCCAGTGGGGGAGCCCAACAGCGCCATCTTACCTCCAGTTCTCCCAACAGGCCAGAAGGACGGTCAACAGGTAGAAGGAAAGAAATATGCCCAGGCAAAAGAGCATCCCACCGACATAGGCCTCGGCTGCAAGGCAAGAAGCCGGAGGCAAAGGCTCCCAGCGCTGCCCAGCACGGCACCCAGGAGCCTTCAGGAGCCAGCTCCTCTGCAAAGACCACCACTTCTCCCCTCACGTGGAAAGCGTGCTGTGAACAACCGGCAGTTTCCCGAACACCACAGATTCTGACAGCATTCTGTCTTTGTTCATGTCGCGCCTTTTTTGTTTGAGGCAGGGTCTCGCTATGTAGCCCAGGCTGCTTTTGAACTCACGGCGACCCTTCCTACTTCAGCCCTGTCACGTGCCACCACCCTGGCTTACCTTGCTTCTTGTGTTAGCTTTTCTATATGTCCAAAATGCTATCTTAACTTTTTTTTTTTCTGTATTTTTTAGGGAAGGGTCTACAGGATGTTCATGGTCTCACTACTAGATCAGACTCACAGAGATCCGCCTGTTTACAGCCTCCCAAGAGCTGGGATTACAGGTGTGTACCACCACGCCCAGTCTCAATCGCTGTCTCAGAGTGTCCTGGGGACGGGACTGGCACAGGCCCGGGGACTGAACTCCTGGACCCTGAACCTGCTTGCAGGCGTTTTAATCCGCTGAGCTATTTGGCCGGCCCTCCATCTCAACTTTTAAACTCCATCCCAGCGACTGTGCCCTCTGGAAAACATATCCTGTCCTTCACTCCCATCTGTCCTTTGCTTATCACAGCTCGCAGTGCCCTGCAGAGCAACAATCTCTTGCCCCTCTACACAGGATCTGCTTCAGAACTGCAGCCTGCAGCCCCGAGCCCCCCGTGGTGTTAGGCACATTACAGCACTCATAAGGCTGAAGCAAAAGGATCTGTAGTTCAAGGCCAGCCCGGGCCACCTAGCCAGTTCAAGGTCAGTATGGAGCACATAGTAAGACTCTACCTCAAAAAGAAAAGCTCCAGGGAGATAACTCAGTGGACTAAGCACCTGCTTAGGCAAGGGCAGGGACAGGAGTTCAACCCCTGGCACCACATGCTGCACCAGCCCTGCCCTGGGTGCGCTGAGCCCACCACCAAGTCCAGGCATGGTGGTGCACACCTATAATCCCAGCCCTGGGGAGGCTGAAAACAGAAAGATCACTATGAGTCTGAACTATGTAGAGAGATCCTGTACCAAATACATAAGTGGAAGAAAAAAGGGGAGGGGCTGGGGAGACAGCTCCATGGCACAAGTACCTGCCTGGCAAGTACATGGTTGTAAGTTTGAACCCCGGTCCCGCAAAAAAAGGAAGAAAAGTACAAAAAAAGAAAGGGAAGGGAAGACAGAAAATGAAAGGGAAGAGAGGGGCCCAGGAGATAGCTCTGTGGCATATGTGCCTGCCTGGCAAGTGCAAGGTTGTGAGTTCAAACCCCAGTCCTGCCAAAAAAATAAATAAATAAAAGAAAGGGAAGCAGAGGAAAGGAAAAAACAGAAAATAGCCCTAGCATAACACCTGCCATAGGAGTAGCCCAGTAAATATTTGCTGGGTAAATAAGCATACAGGAGAGGCTGATTTCTCCTCTTAGCACAATCCCTTGTTTTTGCCTTATATTCTCCAGTTTATACAAGGCCCCATTTAATCACTCAGGAAATATGTACTGGACACTGGCCAGGGCCCCAAATTATGCTGCTACTTTTGTGCTACACCCGCAGCTGAGTTAATAGTAGTGACCTCTTGGCTTCTGCTACAGAGACAGGAAAGTGAGGCACAGTGGGAAGACACTGCCCACAAGTGCCCAGTGGGCCAGCGCCCTGCTCCTCAGCCTCAGGTCACCACTCCATCCCACTCCTGGAACACCCCTCCCTGCCAGGGACACGGCACCCACCCCGGCCTCCCTGCCCAGGCAGAGAACACCCTCACCCCTGGGTCTAGGAGGAAGAGAGGGTGGCTTGCCCAACCCAGTTAGTCACCCACACTCACACGTGACTGCTTTGGACACCAGCACCGACAGGGTTTTCTGGCGATGCCCTTGATCGACCGGTTCATCTGGAAGTGAAATGTCAAAGTGGCAAAGAAGTTGCTCCAGTTGTCTGGAGCATGACTAGGTGGGACCCGGCCTTGGGGAGCCCAGGGCCAGAAGCCCACTTCCAAAAACAGCCACGCAGGCTCTTCCTGGCGCCAAGAAGCCACCAAGCAGGCCCCGCCCCTAGCCAGCAGCAGGGTACACAGCCTACCTTCTATGAAGGGGTAGAAAGGCAAGGAACCTCCGCAGGCCTGGTCTTCAGTCTTGACCACCACCACCACGTAGAAGCTGTTGCTGGGGAAGTCTTTGCGCTGAAGGGTGAGGAAGAGACGCGTCAACGCGTAGCCACCATTCTTTTCTGATACTCACTTTGGCCCAGATACTATGCTAAGATTTTTACACGTAGTACTTAACCCTCATAAAAAACTATTTTCTGGTACTGGGAATTGAACACAGGACTTTCACATTAAGCTACATCGGTACTTCTTTTTTTTATTTTGAGACAAAATTTGGGGAAGCTGCTCAAGCAAAAATTTGACCTTGTGCTCTTCCTGTTTTAGCCTCCCAAGTTGCTGGGATTACACGCACACGGCACTGTGCCCCTAGCTCCCACGAGCATGCTGGAGAGAAATGCTACTTTGCTATTATGACCTGTGTTGGACAGAGTCAGAAGCTAGCCTGGGTCACACTGCCAACAACTGGGAGAACCAGGATTATCTGGCTCTACGGCCGGGTGAGCAGACGCGAATCTGTCCCACGTGGTATTAGCCCAGACAGAAAGTGGAGGTAGGCATCACACTGCCATTGGTTAGCTGCACAGCCTGATGAGGTCAACACGTGGCTTCCCCTCCCTGCCGCAGAGCTGTCTCAGGCTGTGCCAGGGCAGCACCCAGCCTTGAAGAGCACCCTCATTTGCATTGTAGTGAATGAAATAAAGAAGGAGCATGCTGCATTTGCCTATCCCCAAAAGGGACTGGGATCACTCCTCAACTCACATCTACTGAGGGACCCTAAGTCACAGGTGTTGGAGAGCTAGGATTCAGCTGTGGATAGGGTAGGAATGGGGCAGAGGAAAAGGGGAGGGTTTGGGAAGTCAGCCAGCTTATCAGGCAGCCGCGTCCCCCCAAAGGCCGTGCGCGTGTCCTACCTGCACAGTGATGGCTGCCTTCTTGGTCATAGTCTGGTACATGCCGATGAAGGCTACGTTGTTGTCCAGGTCATAGACAGGACACTGGAGAGGAAGGAGGTTTGAAAAGACAGACAGATGGATGGGGACCTAGGCCCTGGCCCCTCTCCAGTAATGCTGCTGCCTGTGGATGAGGAAAAGGCCAGGCGACTCACCAGAACATCCTGGATGGAGATGACAGAGCAGGGAAAGGCCTTGTAGGAGGTCACCTTGACAATCACTGAATCCACTCCCTCAGGGAACTCATACTTGAAGTACTGAGGGTACAGGAGGACAAAGAGAGCCCCACCCTATGAAGACACTCTCTTTGCCCCCTAGGTCCAGCCCCAAACTCTTCTTGACTATAGAAGGCCTTGACTATAAGCAGCCTTATGGGCGCTCAGGATAGGCATGAGGTGGAAGGGTGGCAACCCGACTCACATCTCTGCAGCATCCTGCCGTCTGCCTCCCACCACCATAGGGCTGGAGCTCCCA
>PVKN010006137.1:12909-29373 GCA_004027915.1 Capromys pilorides
CCTACCTGCACAGTGATGGCTGCCTTCTTGGTCATAGTCTGGTACATGCCGATGAAGGCTACGTTGTTGTCCAGGTCATAGACAGGACACTGGAGAGGAAGGAGGTTTGAAAAGACAGACAGATGGATGGGGACCTAGGCCCTGGCCCCTCTCCAGTAATGCTGCTGCCTGTGGGTGAGGAAAAGGCCAGGCAACTCACCAGAACATCCTGGATGGAGATGACAGAGCAGGGAAAGGCCTTGTAGGAGGTCACCTTGACAATCACTGAATCCACTCCCTCAGGGAACTCATACTTGAAGTACTGAGGGTACAGGAGGACAAAGAGAGCCCCATCCTATGAAGACACTCTCTTTGCCCCCTAGGTCCAGCCCCAAACTCCTCTTGACTATAGAAGGCCTTGACTATGAGCAGCCTTATGGGCGCTCAGGATAGGCATGAGGTGGAAGGGTGGCAACCCAACTCATGTCTCTGCAGCATCCTGCCGTCTGCCTCCCACCACCATAGGGCTGGAGCTCCCACTCCTAGAGAGCCCCTCCATGGGGGACACAACCACTCCTGACCTACAACCAGGCCGCCACAGGCCACACCTGCTCTTTTTTTTTTTTTTTTTGTCTTTTTGAGACAGGGTCTCACTACGCAGTTCAGGCTGGCCTTGAGCTCACTTTTGTAGCCCAGGCTGGTCTCGAACTCACATTAATCCTCCTGCCTCAGCCTCTCAAGTGCTGTGATCACAGGCGTGTGCCACAGGCCACACCTGCTCTTGGCTCACACTCTCCACCTATCCCTTGATGGGGGTACGGGGATGAGGAGGACAGAGTAGTTCACCTGGGGCTGGGCCGCAGTGGTATTGAAGCTGAATTGCTCCCCGGTCCTGCAGGGCACAGATGGACCTTTGTCACTCCCAGAGCTCGAACGGGAAGCCAGTCCCCAGACTCCCTCGCTCTACCCGCAGACCTGAGCACAAAGTCATCAATCCGGCTGACCCGGAGTTGGTATGTGGTATTGACTGGTGACAGTGTGGACACGTCCACATAGAAGAACTGGACTTCAGACTCGTTCTTGGTGGGGGGCTGACACAGTGTCCGCTCCACTTTCTGGTAGAGGTACTTGCGCTGAAACCTGTAGCCCAGAGCAGAGTCAGGCTGTGGCTGCTGTCCCAGCCAGCTGGCCACGCCAGTGGAGTGAGGCCCCAGCTCCCACAGCCAGCCTCCCGCGCCTCCCTTGCTGACAAGCTCCACGCTAGCTAGCATGGCCTACAGGCCACTGACCAGCCTCGGGCCCTGAAGGGGAGAAGTGAGGGGGCTCCTGGTGAGGTTCTGAGCAAGGACTGGCCTAGGCCAACCCCTCCCTAAGCCCCAGTTCCTACTCACAGCCCTCGCAGGATTAGGGGCACCTGGAAGGACACCACAGCCTCCTTCTGGCGGACCACAAACAGCAAAGGCGCTCCCTTCTGCTTGTTCAGGACATTCACAGACACACGCACACCTTCCGTCTGCAGGTGACAATGAAATGTCCTCACACCTCTGCTCCTGGCCCAACATAAGGCTTTGGAGACGGAGCCCTGCCCTCCCTCGTCCATCACGGCACGTCTGTGAAGCCATCCACAGTCCTCTGCCAGAACCAGGTCTGTCTCCAGGAGGGACTAGTGCCGGGTGGGAGGACAGGCGCAGGAAAAGGCCGACTCCTGGCCGCAGGTGCGCGCAGGGCAGCAGGACCGAGGTCCTGGCGGGGACCTTGGGTGTCTCCAGGATGCCCCACTCCGCCCATCGCCTGTGCACATGAGCACATGTACAGCACACGCACTCCCAGGAGAGGAGCAAGGGATCATCTTCCTCGTGAGCCAGGAAACCAGCAGGAGGCTCTGGTGCAACAACTAAACTGAGGCCAGAGCCCAGCAGGGATGGTGGCAGGAGAGTGAGGTGTGGAGGGATGGGGAGGGAAGACACACTGACCAGGAACAGGACTGTAGAGAGGTTACTCTCCTGCACCTTGGTTTCCCCTTCCATAAAATAACATTCCCATTTTTAGCTACGGATACTGTACAGCAGACAGTGGGAGATTAAAAATCCTGGGAGCAGATGTGAACACATGCCAAAATCCAAGGCTTAAGGGAGCTGTTCCAAAGAAGTAGACACCACCATGGCTCTATATCTGGGTGACACTAGATACAGGACTGAGAGTGGGAATGACTCCAAGCAGCAGGCAACCACACTTCAGGGAACAGGCACTGAGGGCGATCTTGGTTTGCTAGAAACCAAACCCTTTACATCCAAGGGAAAAAAATCCCAAGACTGTCCACATTCACCTCTACTGCTTCCTAGTAATCAATCCAGTTCCAGAGAGGGACAAGAAGGCCAACAGGCGCCTCAGGCTCCCACACTGCTCTGCCTAGAGCCAGACTTCCCAGACCTAGCTAGACCCAGTGTCAACTTCGAGGCTGGCTGGAAATGAAAGCCAGGGTGATGCCAAGCACATGCAAGAGGCTGAGGCAGGAGGATCAGAAGTGCACAGCCAGTCTGCTACACAGGACGTTCAAGACCAGCTTGGACTGCACAGTGAATTCCTGACTAGAAAAAGGCAAGAAGAAGAAAGAGGAGGAAGAAGAGGGAGATGAAGGAGGAGGAGAAGGAGGAAGAGGAGGGAGGAGGAGGAGGAAGTAGTAGTGGTCAAGTTGTTCGGCCAAGATGGATTCTTCACAGGGCACAAGCTCCCTTTCTCCTGCTACCCCGCTTGCAGTTGGCCTTATCTCTACCGTCCTTACAAGGCCAAATGGCATTCTCTGAGATAGGAAGAAGACAGAAAAGTCTTGCATTCGTCTCCCAGGAGAATCTTTTTAGCTGTGGGCCTGTCTCATCTCCTGGGGGCTGTCTGGACAAATCTAGGAGAGCCAGCTCCTTGTCCTGCCCTACCCGGTCCACACAGGGCTGCCGGGTTGTGAAGGTCAGGGTAGGAAGCAGGCCAGGCCAGCTCAGAACACAGCTGGTGGGGGAAAGAGGTGGAAGAGAAGAAGGGAACGGGACCGCTTCAGACCGTCCAGACTGGGTGTGGCTCAGAGCCCCTGTAATCCCAGTACCTACAAGGAGGCTGGAGCAGGATCCCTTCAGGCTCAAGCCAGCCTGGGCTACCACTGAGCTCAAGCCCAGGCTGAACCACACGGCGCGACCCTGTCTCAAAGAGAGCAAAACAAAACACCCCGTCCAGGTGGAGCTTCAGAGAGACACTGGGGGCCGGGGAAGGACCGCGGAGACGGCATCGGGGTAGTTCTGGGAAGCAACCGGCAGGACCGACGGCTCGGCGGCCTCGCCGGGTCTGCCCAGCCCCTCGCCCCCAGCCGGCCAGCCCAGCCCAGCCCAGCCCAGCCCAGCCTCACCCGGTTGCGGGTCACAGTGTGGTTGAAGGTGTAGATGTTGACCAGCTCGCTGTTGACCTCATCCACGTAGGTGCGCTCGAACTCGGCGTCTTTCTGCGAGACGTTCTTGGGCCCCAGGACCCCCATGTGGCTCTCGACCGAGGCCACCAGGAGCACCAAGAAGGGCAAGCCCGGAGCGAACATGGCCCCGGAAGGGCGGCAGAGGCGGCGGTGCAGGCGGCGGCGACGGGCGACAGGACACCTCCGGGACGCGCTGCGGCCGCGGCCGCAGGTTCCAGCATCTCACCAGGACCAGAACTTTAACCCCGGCCCGAGATTAGGAAACGTCCCCTCCCGGGCCGCGGAGGCGCTCCCGGGGCCGCGAGCGAAGAGGCGCGGGGGCAGGGGTGCGGGGCTGCTCAGGCGCCCCGGCTCGCGGGGGCTGAGCCCGGCCTCGCGACCCCCAGCTCCGGGCCGGGGCCGCGGAACGCGGGGAGGCTGGTTGCTGGGATCCCGGGGACGCCGACGAGGGGAGGGGGCCGGCCGCGGGGGCGGTCGCAATCGCGAGGGGAGGGGGCCGAGGGCGAGGGGCGCGCTGGGGGGCGGCCGCGCGGGGCGGCGGGCTTTTCGGGACGCGGGCCCTTTAAGGGCGGGAGGACGCGCCGCCGCCTAGGCGCTCGCAGCTCGGAACTCGGGCGGGTGAGCCGCGCGGCGCGGCTGTAAACAGCGAGGCTGGGCCGTGACGTCAGGGGAGGCTGACTCGGATTTAAAGGGCCAGCTCCTGGCTTTGCCCTTAAAAGAGGCCGCAGCCCTGCCGCCGAGGGGAGAGCTGGTTACGCCTTCTCCAACTTCTGTCTGGCTCCGGCCTTCGGATTCCTTACTCTGCCAGGCTTTGGAAGCTCATTTTAGAATAGGCGCGCGTTTCTAAGAAGGATTTCCAAGTGCTGAGTTGTTGTTGGCAGATTCTGCTCAGCTCAAACGCAGGGAGCCCCTGTCCAACACCATCACCGCTGGTATCCTCTCTTCTGTTCCCGCTCCAGTTTTTATTCTGCGTTCTTAGAAAGCGAAGGACTCCTAGCATTAGGAAACAGGACGGTGGATCTGCCGGCGGCGGAGGGGAAGGTGAGGCAGACCTGCAAGCAGAAGCCTCGTGCCTCCCCCTCCACTACAGGGATGCCTTCCAAGGCGGTGGGGGGGGCTCTTTAGCCTCTGCAAAAATCGCCTACAGCATCACCGGAAGATGCTGACCTTCGTTATAAATCCGCGAAAACGTCTAGAAATATTTTGGCTTGGGCGTAAGAAGCTTAAAGGACTTCATGATCTTTGACCCAGTAATTCCACTCCTGGGACTTTGTCATAAGAAATCAGAAATAGATACAAAATGTGAGTTGTTGCAAAGGAAACAACTTGAATATCCAGAATGAGAGAATGGTTAAATGCACTATTAATCACGAAACAGTCAAAAATGATGCTTAACACCTTAGTCCACATGTAAGTAGAAATTCTGGCTATGACACTACATAAACAGTGTATGCTTCAAACACAGAAACACAAAAAAAAATTAAAGGCAGGCATTGTGGCACACGCCTGTAATCTCTTCACTCAGGATGCAAGAGAATTGCTGTGAGTTCAAGGCCAGCCTGGGCTACAAAGTGAGCTCAAGGCCAGCCTGAACTACATAAGAGAGATCCTGCCGCAAAATCTTAAAAAAAAAAAAAAAATATATATATATATATATATATATATATATATATATATATATTTCTCTGCACAGTCAGCTGTCTCTCTGTATTGGAATCTGTATTCCAAATGCGCAGACTTCCTTTACTCACTGTGACCCCCCTCATCTTTCCAGCATTAGGGTCCAAGGAGGTCCCCAAAGCAGAGATGGGGACCCCACCGTCTCACCCCACCCACAGCACAGGCTGCAGTGCCAAAGATTCCCATTGTAGAAAAAGGACTTGGGACGAGTCAGTGAGAGGCATGAAGGTATTTATTGGGCAGAATTTTTTTTTTTAATTTTATTTATTTATTTGTTTGTTTGCTTGTTGTGTTTGTTTGTTTCTTTTATTTATTCATTTTGTGGCTAGCTCAGCCTGCCCTGGTGGTGGCGCTGGCGCAGCATGTGGTGCTGGGGATCGAACCGCAGTCCCCGCAGTTGCCTGAGCCCTCCTAAGCAGGCGCTTTAGACCACTGAACCATCTCGCCGGCCCCTTGGGCAGAATTTTAAAATACACACCGAAAGAAATGTGTGAGAGCCTAGTGGAAAGGCAGAGGTGTCGCAGCTGGGTGTCCACAAAACCATGTTTTTTTGTTGTTTTGTTTTTTATTTTTATTTTCACAAAACTATGTTTATGTGGTTTCTGTGATGAAAATTGGTGGAATTTGTGAATCTACAGAAAGTTGAGCTTGGTTTACAGAACAAAACTGATGGTCATAAGGGGCTGGGGAGATAGCTCTGTGGCACAAGTGCCTGCCTGGCAAGTACAAGGTCGTGCGTTTGAACCCCAGTCCCGCAAAAAAACAAAAAACTGATTGTCATAGGTGAAAAGAAAATAACTAATTTTGGGTAAATATGATGGTCTGCTGCACAGGCCTAGTTCACTGGGCTTTTTTTTTTTTTTTTTTTTTTTTTAAATTTTATTTATTTATTTATTTGTTTGCTTGTTGTGTTTGTTTTGTTTCTTTATTTTTTTTTTGTGGCTGGCTCAGCCTGCCCTGGTGGTGGCACTGGCGCAGCATGTGGTGCCGGGGATCGAACTGCAGTCCCCGCAGTTGCCTGAGCCCTCCCAAGCAGGCGCTTCAGACCACTGAACCATCTCGCCGGCCCCATTTTTTTTTTTTTTTTTTTAATAAGCAGAATATATTTATTGGGGGAAAGAAAGCTCCTGTCCAAAAGAGGGACAGGAGGGGGGCCTGAGTGGGTTGTCCCCCTTTCATTTTGAATGGGTAATCTGTTTTCCAAAAAAAACATGCTTTGAAAACTCTGAATATATTTTTCTATTTTAAGACAGGTTTCTGCCCTCTGCTTTACCAATTAAGCTCATCAAGGGGCTTACAGTATATTTTAGGGATTTTGTGTGTGTGTGTGTGTGTGTGTGTGTGTGACCAGGATTCAAACTCGCAACCTTGCACTTGCTAGTCAGGCACTTGTGCCACGGAACTATCTCCCCAGCCCCTCTTTTAGGGATTTTAACTTTTTTTTTTCTGTCTTTTTTTGAGACAGGTTCTCGCTGTGCAGTTCAGGCTGGCCTTATTGTAGCCCTGACTGATCTCGAACTCACACTGATCCTCCTGCCTCAGCCTCCCAAGTGCTGGGATTACAGGCGTGTGCCACCAAGCCTGGCTTTTAGGGATTTTAAATGGGTTTGGCCTGGGCGAAAAGAATAAAGCCAGGGAGTAGAGATACAGACAACCTTGAGTAACTTTATGTGCTTAAGTTGCACTCTCCACCAAAGCACAATTTTTTAGGCCAGCCTGAGAGCTCAGCAGACTGAAGCGCCTGCTTAAGCAGAGAAGCGGCCAGGGTTCCATTCCTGCCCCTCCCACAGGGCACACTGAGACAGCGATTGAGACTGGGTATGGTGGCACACGCCTGTAATCCCAGCACTTGGGAGGCTGGAAACAAGAATCACTATGAGCCCGATCTACTAGTGAGACCCTGTAGACCTTGTCCTAAATAAAGAAAAAGAAAAAAAAAAAAAAACACAAATTTTTAATTTTTTAAAATTTTTTTATTTTTATTTTTTTGTCTTTTTGAGACAGGGTTTCATTATGCAGTTCAGGCTGGCATTGAGCTCACTTTTGTAGCCCAAGCTGGTCTCGAACTCACACTGATCCTCCTGCCTCAGCCTCCTCAGTGCTGGGATTACAGGTGTGCACCACCACACCTGGCTATTTTTTTAAATTAATTAATTTATTTATTTATTTTATTTTATTTCACTTTTTTTCCAGGACTGGGGATAAAACTCACAACCTTTCACTTGCCAGGCAGGCACTTGTGCCACGGAGCTATCTTCCCAGCCCGAGCACAATTTTTTTTTAAATTTAATTTTCTTTTTTTTTTTAATTATATTTTGTTAAACCTTATTTATTTGTGTTATGGCTGGCTCAGCCTGCCCTGGGGGTGGGGCTGGCACAGCATGTGGTGCCTGGGATTGAGCCGTGGTCCCTGCAGTGGCCTAAACTTTCTGAAGCAGGCGCTTTAGACTGCTAAGCCATCTCACCAGCCCACAATTTTTTTAAAAGTATGGTTTTCTTTTTCTTTTTTTTATGGAACCAGGGATCAAACTCAGGACCTTGCACTCGCCAGGCAGGCACTTGTGCCCCTGAGCTATCTCTCCAGCCCAAAGGTATGGTTTTCTTTCTCTTTCCCACCTCTCCTTTATTCTATCCTACTTCACTTCCAGGAAATACTCCAGAGCTCCAAGAAACACTTTCATACTGATCTTCTAGGCTGATGCAATTTATTTTTTTAAACTTTACTTATTTATTTATGTTATGACGGGCTCAGCAGTTGCTTAAGCTTGCCTAAGCAGGCACTTTAGACAGCTGAGCTATCTCACCGGCCCCTAAGGCTGATGCAATTTATCTTTTTTGCTTTTTCTCTCTCTCTTTTTTTTTCTGTGGTACGGGGGATCAAACTCTGAACCTTGTGCCTGCTAGGCAGGCGCTTATGCTGCTGAGTTATATCCCCTGGCCCAAGGCTGATGCAATTTAAATGGTCTGCTGCATGCCAGGAACTTTCCTGGGTGTTGTGAGAACAAGCTGAAGGTCACAGGGCTGTGGCTGTTCGGGGGCTGAAGCCTCGGAGGTTTGCCTCAGTCTCTGAGGCAAAATATGACCTGTGGCTGACTAATATTCACATCTGGGACTCTAGTCCACACTTTGTGAATGACAGTGCACTTCAAAAATCTGCTTATAGGGCTGGCCAAAGAGCTCAGCAGATTAAAGCACCTGCTGAGGCAGCCACAGGGCCAGGTGTGATCCCTGGCTTGCTGTGACAGCCCCACCCCACCCCCAACCCCTGGGGCAGGATGAGACAGCCTTTGAAACTGGGCACAGTAGCAAGCACCTGTAATCCCAGCTCTCCAGAGACTGCACACAGGCAGATCACTATGAGTCCAATCTATGTAGTGAGACTCTGTAGAGCCTTCCTGCTTATAAAGCCAGGGAGACAGCTCAGTGGCACAAGTACCTCCTTGGCAACCAACCACAAGGTCCTGGGTTCGATTTCTGGTACCCAAAAAATAAAAATTAAAAAAAAAAAAAACCTGCCTGAGACAAGAGCTTGTGAGGTAGCCCAGGCTGACCTTGAACTCACCATCTTCCTGCCTCAGCCTCCTGAGTACAAGGGCAAGTGCTAGGACGACAGGGTGCTCCAACATCCTGCACTGGTAAGTTCTGCTTTGTCACAGGGTTCTCTTATCCTAGTTATCTTGCCCACATCTGCATTTTAGCGAAAACTCTGGAAGGTTATTTTGTTTGTCTGTTTTGAGACAGGGTCTGGCTATTTTAGGCTAGCTTTGAACTTGCGGCAATCCTCCTGTCTCAGCCTACTGGGTGCTGGGATTACAGGCAAGTGCCAACATGCTGGGCACTTCAGGAGCTTTTGCAATGTGGATTGCAAGCTATCGTCCTAGGGCTACGCAACGGTTGGCTGGCAATATCCTCGAGAGAAACAGATTCAAGCACACCCAGAGGGATCCTGCACTCGTGCAAGTCTCAGGGCTTAACTTCCGAATCCCCAAAACCTGGAGTTCAGCCGGGGTAAGGCAACAGCCTGCGTTTTTAGCTGTTCTCAGGTCTGTAGAACCATCCTCACCCCACCTTCCAGGGAGGGAGCAGTGCGGCTCAGTCATGAATAGGCCCTTTCTGAGGCCTGGTGGAGAAGAGAGAAAGCTTTTTTTGTTGCCTGCAGAAGCATAAAAGGGCAGGGCTGGGCCTCAAAGCCAGACTTGTGAGCACAGAGGCGGAATGTGGCGTCTCAGGGCAGTATCTGGCATTCCACAATTCTCTGCCATTTTATACAAAAACCTTGACCCCAGCTGGTCCTGAAGAGGGCAGGGTGGGGTCATGAGGCTCAGATGATGCCTGTTTCCCTGTGGGCCACCCCTTTTGAGCCTGAATGCCGCATAGGTTAACGAGTCGGGACTATTCACCAAGCAACTAACATGGCTCCCAGACTACACTGGGCCCAGCTCCACTTGAAGTCACGGGGCAGAGGACGGTGAGGCTACCGCCAGTGGAGCAGGGGAACTGTGAGGTTGTACTGAAGATGACACCAGGAGCAGGACACAGTGAGAATCACCGTCAGTGGATGCCCGAGTCCAACCAAGCACATAATTTAGGAGCCAGTGGTTCAACTCACTAGATAAGAAAGCTGCAAAACTGACCCATCAGAAGGAAACAGACTTGAGGGTCCCCGTCTGTATAATGACCATAAAAAGGGTTCAGTCCATCCATGTGGGGCTGAAAAAGAGTTGCTGGAGCAAAAGAAGCCAGGCAAGTTGTGCTTTGGTAAGTTCTGTGTTGTCCCAGCTTTCTCTTCCCCTGGTTATCGTGCCTTCAGGTACTATGAAGACAGATGTAGCAGACTGCAAATCAGCTAACAGTACAAGAATTGCCCTGCTGCTCTGAAGACAAGTCTGACACTTATCACAAGGTTTCTTTCTTTTTTTTTTTTTTTTTTACAGGGTCTCACTATTCAGCTTGGACTCATAGTGATCCTCCTGTTTCCTGCCTCCCAAGAGCTGGGATTGCAGGGGTGCGCCACTGCGCCCAGACTCCATCGCTGGCTCAGGGCACTGAGAGCAGGGCCAGTGTGGCAGGCAGGGCCAGGAACCAAACTCTGGCCCGTGTGCTTCCTTAGGCAAGGGCTTAGTCCGCTGAGCTATACCACAGCCCTCTTATCACAAGGTTTCATGGTACAAGCAAGGGCTTGAAGATAGAACCCCTGTGTGGCCTGTGTGAGGTCCTGGGTTCTCTATCCTGGGCACTGGCGCGCGCGCGTACACATACACACACACACAGAGTCACTGTTTGGTGGCTCATGCCTATACCTAGGTCCTCACAGCTACTCAGGAGGCCGAGGAAAGAGGATCACCAAATTCCCCAGCCGGGGCGACTTAACAACACCCTGTCTTCAAATTAAAAAAAAAAGGGGGGCTCTGGGTACATAGCTCAGTGGCACAAGTGCTTGCCTGGCAAGTACAAGGTCCTGAATTCAGTTCCCAGTACTAAAAATAAAGAAAAATAAATCTTAAAAATCTAGAAAATGGGCATGGTGGCCCCCACCTAGGAACACTGCAAGTTTTAGACCAGCCTGAGCCTGCATAGTGAGGTACTATATCAAAAATATACCCAGCACTTGGGAGGTTGAGGCAGGAGGATCAGTGCGAGTTCAAGACCAACCTGGGCTACAAAAAGTGAGCTCAGGGGCCGGCGAGGTGGTTCAGTGGTCTAAAGCGCCTGCTTAGGAAAGCTCAGGCAACTGCAGGGACTGCGGTTCGATCCCCGGCACCACATGCTGCGCCAGCGCCACCACCAGGGCAGGCTGGGCCAGCCACAAAATAAAGAAAGAAAGAAACAAACAAATACAACAAGCAAACAAATAAATAAATAAAAAAAGTGAGCTCAAAGTCAGCCAGAACTGCATAGTGAGACCCTGTCTCAAAAAGACAAAGAAGGAAAGAAAAAAAAGAAAGAAAATTAAAAAAGAAAACAAACAAACAAAACAGATAAATAGGGCTGGGGAGATAGCTCAGGGGCACAAGAAGTACCTGCCTGGCAAGTGCAATCCCCTGCTTCAATCCCGTTATGAGGGGGGCCAGGGGAAGCAAGAAAGCTCAGTGCCACCAGGCTTGGTGACATTCACCATCCTAAGCTATTGTCTAAAAAAACTAGGCAAGAAAAGGGAGAGCAGCTTTGGCCCAGTGGGCAGGGCTTTCTGCAAGATTCCTCAGTCACTTTCTATTTCCTAAATGGGGTTTTCTCCAGGTCACTCAGCTAGTTTCCTCTTCCACGTGACGGAACCAGTATAGCGCTTTCCAGGAGACAAGGCTGGTCATCAGGTTACAGGACACAGGCAGATAAATAATTGAGCAACTCAAATCTGTGCCTCAAAGATCACTGATAAAAGCTGGCAGCCCATGCCAAGCACGGTAGCAGATACCTAATTGCAACTACTCAGGAGGCTAAGGCAGTGGGATCTTACAAGTTCAAGCTCAGATTGGGCTACTTAATGTAACCTTACTCCAAAATTGTAAAGAAGGGGGTGGGGGTGGGGGCGTTGGAGATGTAGCTCATCGCTAGAGTGCAACTGGGTTTGTTTTCTCCAGTACCAAAAACAAAACACACACACACACAAAATACATACATAAAAACAATAAAATAAAAATCAACAAAACGACAAAGGGCAGCCCTCCTCCAATTCTAAAACAGCACAGAGCTCTGGCCAAGAAATTAAGAGGAACTCTGCGGTCTCTCTTTTTTTTTTTTTTTTTTTTTTGTCTTTTTGAGACAGGGTCTCACTATGCAGTTCAGGCTGGCCTTGAGCTCACTTTTCTAGCCCAGGCTGGTCTTGAACTCGCACTGATCCTCCTGCTTCAGTTTCCCAGGTGCTGGGATTATAGGTGTGTGCCACGACTCCTGGCTTTGCCGTCTTTTTGACTGGCTCCAAAGTGCATACAGGGGCTGGCAAGATAGCTCAGCAGTCTCAAAGCACCTGCTTAGGCTAGCGTAGGCAGCTGCTGGGACCGCGGTTCAATTCCCAGCACCACATGCTGCACCAGCCCCACCCCCCAGGGCAGGCTGAGCCGGCCATAACATAAAGTTTAAAAAAAAAAACGAAGAGTGCATACAGGCACCAAGTCCTTACTTCTCCACAGCGAGGACTTGTTCTCTGTAGAGAGAATACCTCTCTGCACTCCACCTCACATCTCAGGCTAACCCCGACCTTCTTGCATAACCCCATTGGCTCAGAGCACTCGCGGCTGATTGTCTTTCATGTCTTTGCTCCTCTGCACCAGCCTCGGCTTTTCTCTTCACTTGCCTCTAAAAGTATTAATTCCATGTAGTTCTAACAATACCAAAATGTGCCTCAGAAATTTTTGTGCTAGGTACACACTGCATCTGCTTTTGCTGTACTTTTAGTACACGTTTTCCAGATATATCTATATCTATATATCTGTATCTATAATCTTTTTTTAAAGACAGTCTTTGCAGTGTAGGTTGGCCTTCAACTCGTGGCAACCCTCCTGCTTTACGATCCTGCATCGTAACTGCCTTAAGTGAATTTTGTTTCACTTTTACCATCTTCGCTGGTTAAGGCAGGTGTTGTGCCGCTGAGCTACATCTTCAGACCTTTTTTTTTTTTTTTTTTTTGGGTTTGAACTCATGACCCTGCACTTGCCAGACAGGCACTTGTGCCACAGAGCTATCCTCCTAGTCCCTCCCCGCCCATTTTAATTTTCAGATAGAGTCTCGCTAAATCACTAAATTGCCTCTGCTGGACTTGAATTTGTGATCCTCCTACCTCAGCCTCTCAGACTGCTGGGACTCTAGGCGTGTGTCATCATGGCTCATTTAGTTTGTAACCAGCAGCAGCATGGTGTCACTGAAAGACTGGACAATAAAGTAAAAAGACCCGTGCTCTGGTTCCATTCTGACTTTTGCTGGCCTGATGACTGTGAGCAAATCAACTTCCCATTCATTTGTTGCTTCTTTTATTCATTGCCTAGTTTGTACTAAGCTACATGCTGGGAACGCAGGTATTTCAGACACATACTCTGTTTTTGTTTTTTTTAAACTTTATGTTATGGCCAGCTCAGCCCGCCCTGGGGGTGGGGCTGGCACAGCATGTGGTGCCGGGGATCAAACCATGGTCCCTGCAGTTGCCTAAGCTAGCCTAAGCAGGTGCTTTGAGACTGCTGAGCCATCTTGGCGGCCCACATACTCTGTTCTTAAGCATTTATAAGGTACTCAGACAGACAAGATAAACATAGAGGTCGGGCATGGCAGCACGCATACATCTATGATCCCAGCACTCAGGAGGCTGAGGCAGGAGAATGACTGTTTCTTGGAGACCAGCCTGGCTATGAAGTAAACTCAAGACCAGCCTGACCTACATATGGAGGCCCTGTCTCAAAAAGATGAACAGAAGAAAGATTAAGAGAGAGACAGAGAGAGAGAGAGAGAGAGAGAGAGAGAGAGAGAGAAGCCAGGCGTGGTGGCACACACCTGTAATCCCAGCACTTTGGAGGCTGAGGCAACAGAATCGGTGCAAGTTCAAGACCAGCCTGGGCTACAAAAGTGAGCTCAAGGGCAGCCTGAACTGCATAGCGAGATTCTGTCTCAAAAAGACAAAAAATAAAAAAAAAAAGATAAAAAAAATAAAGAGCAAGCAAGCATAGAGTGCCAAGTACAGCGCAGCACGAGGTTCATCCAGGGCATGGTGGGAAGGTCAGTGTGAAACCCAACACAGACCACAGCAGAAAGCAGAAAGGAGGAAGTGTTACCAAGCTCTGGGGTCTCCTCTGAAGAGTGCATTTGTCCTGAACAAAGAACTGGTCAAGCCAAGTGAAAAGCGTAGCAAGGCCTTACGTGTACTGAAGGTAGGAAGAGAAACACGCCCTGCAGTCAGCGTGGCGAGTTCTAAGCAGGAAACAGCTGCGGCGTGTGAGCAGCCACTGAAAGCAGAAGGGGAGGCCAAGAGCTGAAGGGGAGGCCAAGAGCTGAGTGAATGGCTGCAGCTGCTCGTCTCCCACGCCTCAGGCTGACAACAGTTCTGGGCTATCCTAGCAAAACCTTGAGTGCTGAGGACCATAAGTCAAGGTAGAACTTTTTTTTCTTTTTTTGAGACAGGGTCTCGTCGTATAGTTCAGGCTACCCCAGAACTCACTGCATCGCCCAGGCTGGCCTCAAACTTGGGCAATCCTCTGGCCTCAGCCTCTGCAGTGCTAGCATTACAAGCATGCATCACCCGACCCCAGCAAGGCCGTGCTTTCGGATTGGCCCATGTGTCGTAGGGCTTCTTTTCTGGATCTCAGAGAATCACCGTCATGCATACTTGCGCTGCCAATCTGCCACACCCTCCCTTCCTGCCGCGGCAACACTCAGCAGCCATGCATGGTTTCAGGTCTAGTCTGGCCTTGAACTCCTGGTGATCCTTCTGCCTCAGCCCCTGGAATGCTAGGATTACAGGTGTGTGCCATCATCCACAGCCATGTAGGGAAAAGGTTAAGTGGGGGCTAGCCTACTGAAGCAACAGGAACAGACTCCAAACGGGCTTTGAACTAGGGGCAAAGGCATGGGCCTTTAAGCTCGGTGTTATTGGCATAAAAGTTGAAAAAGTAGAGTGGGAGGACAGAATTGAAGGGAGGTTATGAAGGCTGTTGTGCCACATTTAACAGCTTCAATTTAATATTCTTTAGTTTTTTTATTTTTTTGTAGAACCAGGGATTGAGCTTACAGGCCTTTGTGCTTACCAGACAAGCGCTTATTCCACTGAGCTATCTCCCCAGCCCCCTTCAATTGAATATTCTACACTGGTGGTTGTCCACAAGTATGCTGGAGTTCAGTGATGTGCTATGAACTCTTTATAATGTATAGCACAACTTGATTAGTATGCAAAAATCTGTAACTGAATTTAGAATCAATCAGGCACAGTATAAAACCAGGCTGAAGACTTCAGGTGAGAGAACTCAAAATCATAGAAAAGAGGGCCTGCGCACTGGCATGGTTGTTTAAGCGTCTGCTCAGGCAAATACAGTCAGGCGCAGGGACCTGGGTTTGACCCCCAGCTCTACAAGGCTCACCCTCTGTGCCCCGAAGGTACCCTCACAGACCAGAAAAAAAAAAAAAAAGCCTTCTCAACCTTTGGGCCATAACATAAATAAAATTTAAAAATTAAAAAAAATGGGGCTGAGGACATGGCACAAGTACCTGCCTGGCAAGTGCAAAGTTGTGAGTTCGAACCCCAGTTCCACCAAAAAAAAAAGTGTAGCTGGTGTGATCCATTACGAGGATAGATAGTGAAGGCCAGCTGAGCGACCCAGCCCTGTTCAAACCTTGTGGAGTGCTGAGATTGCAGACTGTGCACTACCACGTCTGGCTCCTGAGTGGCTTCCTGAAACCTAGGTGACAGAAGAACACACAATAGTGCAAATTGTTTGAAGGATCAAATTAAAGCAGGCAAGCCAGGCATGGTGGTGCACACCTGCAATCCCAGCACTCAGGAGATGAGCAAGTTTGACACCAGCCTGGGCTACAAAGTGAATTCAAGGCCAGCCTGAACTATACTAAGAGACCCTGTCTCAAAATGACTAAACAAACAACAACAAAACACTTAAAGCTGGGGACGATGTTTTCTAAGGTTAAAAAAAGTAACCTACACACGACAAAGTTGGTGATTGAGGCCAGGCGTGGTGGCGCACACCTGTAATCCCAGCACTTGGGAGGCTAAGACAGGGGGATTGATGTGAGTTCGAGACCAGCCTGGGCTACAAAGGTGAGCTCAAGGCTAGCCTGAACTGCATAGCGAGACCCTGTCTCAAAAGGACAAAAATAAATAAAAAAAATAAAAAATAAAATAAAAAAAAATTGGTGATTGTAGGGCTGTCCAGAGAGTTCAGAAGATTAAAGCACCTGCTGTCATAGATGCAAGGACCAGCCCCGCCCCCAGGGCATGCTGAGAGGGCAACTGAGACTGGGAGTGGTGGCATGCGCCTGTAATCCCAGCACTCGGGAGGCTAAAAATAGGAGGCTCACTAAGAGTCTGATCTGTGTAGTGAGACCCTGGACTAAGTACATTAAAAATAAAGAGTAAAAGGGTCAGTTTATAGTGTGAGCATTACTAACTGCCAGGTACTCTTGAGCACCCTGAAACATTTCATTTGACAACTTTTCCTTTATCTACCCAGGATTCCTTGTAACTCCTCACCCCATTCAACCTCTGATCCCTCCGATAGTACGGAGTACCTAGTCCCTGAGCCCTTACTTCCCATAAGACAAGTGATAAGAATTGGCTTCGTACATTCAGTGTTCCACTGAAAAGCATCAAGCTGACTGAAGTATCCAATTTGCTCATGATATGGAAAGACCAAACTCATCTTTTT
>PVKN010006138.1:0-29168 GCA_004027915.1 Capromys pilorides
TTTTTTTTTTTTTTTTTTTTTTTTTTTTTTTTTTTTTTTTTTTTTTTTTTTTTTTTTTTTTTTTTTTTTTACAATTTTTTATTTTCTTAGAAAAATAAATACAGCTGAGGGCCACAGCTGGCTGCTCTGCCCTGCGGGACCTCTGGGTCCGTCACTCCTCACCTTGCCTCCCGGAGGCTCGCTTGGGCCTGTCACCATCACAGAGCATGATGGTAGCACTAGATGTCCTTCCTCTCCTAGAGGTACTGGCAGCTGCTGGTCTCCCCAAGGCAGGGATGGCGCAGCATCTGGTGAGGACGGAGGAGAGGACGAGGTTGGTAAGAGAAGCAGTTCACCAGACAGTGTCTCGGCGCATACAGGGGCACGGCCACTCCGGGTTTCTCTGTGCAGCCCGGGCCCTCTCGCCAGCCTCAGCAGGTAGTCTGCAAGGCGGCCTGTGTCACACGCACAGCTTGGGCCCCTCAAGGCATGGTGCAGACTTCTCCTCGTAGGCCTCGCTCCTGTCTCCGCTCCATGCACGTCATGCTGCCTGCCCGTCTCTCCACAGCCAGCCTGTCTCCTGGTGCTCAGTCTGTGCCCCTTCTCCATGCAGGTTCACCTAAAGAATGCCATGTTTTCTCCTCCATCTCCACCGCCTGCCGAGCGGTGCAGCTGGTGGCCCAGGAATTCTTTCCAGGAGCCGCCCAGTGCTTCCAGCTAGCGTTTGCTGTAGCCCAATGAATTCCTTTACTTAAGAAATCTTCCTGTCTCTGGGATTTTGATTTAATACAATTCTCGTGTTACAATCAACAGGGCCAGTCCCTATGCCAATGGGTAACTGCTTGCTTTAAATCTAAATATTCTTGGGGAAAATTATACACAGAAAGCATGGCGTATTGAGAAGCCAGACTCACAGGGCTGAGTCATTAGTAAAACTCACAGAAATTGAGGAGGTTGGGCCCAAGGGAGGGAGCTGGCGTGTGGATGTGATTTGGGAACTGTGTCCCTTCCTGTCCCTTCTTCTCTGGATTTGTCCTCCTCTTCTTCCTTTGGACGACCTGAGGTGGGCAGTCTGCGTCCATGGTGGCTTCCTACCATGCTGTTTCTGCTTCCTCACAGGGTCACAGAAATGCCAGCCATCCGCCATTCACTGGACCCCTGAGACCACCAGCCAAGCTGACTCTTCCTCCTTCACGCTACATAGAGCAGGCGTCCTGTCACCGCCACAGAAAGCTGAGCAGTGCAGCAGCCCTCGGTGACACCTGCTGTTGCAGTGGGGCAGTGCCACATGAACCCTTTGGGCACAGCCTGCTCTCTGCTTTCTCTTCCTCACTGTGCCTGTCACCCCTCAGCACCCCGTTGGTGGCTGCATGGTCCCAAATGTTGTCTCAGTCTTGACAGTCCAGAGAGAGAGAGAGACAGACAGACAGAGGCAGAGGCAGAGACAGAGACAGAGACAGAGACAGAGACAGAGACAGAGACAGAGAGATGGTGCAGGAATCAGTCCCTGTTCTCGTTGCTTTTCTGCTGCACCCACATCCAGCAGTGTTTATGTGAAATATTTGCTGGTCCTCTGATTCGGCGGGCAAAGCTGTTCTTGTTACAGACCTAGTAACTCTGGGAGGCACATTTCCTGTGCTGGTTTTCCATTGCTCCAGTAACAAATGAGCCAGGAATTCAGGGACATCTGTCAACACCTTTTAATGATCTCCTTTAAGGGCACATGTGACTAGGGGACAGCCACATAATCCAGGGCGACCCATCTGTCTTCAGCTACATAGCATTGGTTGTACCTATAAGGCACAGTTGGCCATGAAAAATAGCAGGTTCACAGGTTGGGGAGATGGGGGATCTTTCTCTGCATGCAGTGGGAATGTGTGACTCACAGCACTGCCGTGATCACGACATGCCCTGGTATGTAGGCCAACCTAATGTTTTCTTTTTTCTCTTTTTTTTCTATTTTAGGGAAGGGTCTACAGAGTGTTCAGGGTCTCACTACTAGATCAAACTCATAGGATCCGTCTGTTTACAGCCTCCCCAGACCTGGGATTACAGGGGCGCACCACCACGCCCAGTCTCAATTGCTGTCTCAGCGTGCCCTGGGGACCAGGCTAGCACAGCAGGGCCAGGGATTGAACCCCTGACCCCTGTGCCTGACTGCGTTTGCCCGAGCAGGTGCTTAAACAACTGAGCTAATCCACAGGCCCCTTTAGTGTTTCCTACTTCTTGTGGGCTTCCTTGTAATATTGTGGTGACTCCTGTGAGTGTTTTGTAGAACATATTTAGGGAGTTATTAAATGAAGTGATCTATGAGTTATATAAACTTTCCTGAAAAGCATATTTGATGACCTTCATTAAGTTCTTAGATAGTTTTCATGCTAATTTACAAAGTTTTATTTCTTTACTGAACGAAGTCTCTTCAGCTCAGTTTTCTCACCTGCTTGCATATTTCTCTTTATTGTCAGTCACCTACCTGAGAAATCTATAGCGAGGCCCCTCGGCTTTCCCCAAGGGGTGTCGAAGTCCATCACATCTTATCTTCCTCATGTAGCACATTTTTGTTAGACATAGATTAACCAATTGACGACTGCTTATTTTCAGAATTTATATTTCTTTGTCCTCATGCTGGCAGCGTTTCTAATGAAAGAAAAGGAGCTATCCTAGCTGCTACTCTTCAAGATAATTTCTTTCCCACTTGCCTTCTTTAGTTTTTTTCTCCAGTTGTTTTTGGTTATCACAAGTTCTTTTTGAAAAATAATTAAAAATTTAAATGTAAATAATTAAAAATTTATACGTGAACAATTAAAAATTTACATGGCTTGAATTTCTAGATTCCTCTCTGTCGGTTTTTATGGTCCTTACCCTGCTTCTTCTGCGTCCCTGGCTCCCGCCGGTTGTTCCTCCTCTTCTAGTCCTGCGGTTTGTGCTCCACGGCTTCCGGCTGTGCGGTCGGGTTCAGAGCTTCGGCTTCCAGCTTGCGCGGCCTCTGCCTGCATTCACCCCCGCAGCCTCTGCTCCCCATTGTCCTCGGGATCCGCCGATCCTTCTTCCGTCACTTTGCGAGGCGGAGGGAGGAAGCCCGGGCCTGGCAGTCCCAGTTGCAGAAGGCTTCGAGCCCAGCTTCCCCTTGCGCCCTCCTGCTGCGTTTCTTGCTGCTGAGATCACACTAGTGCGGCAGACTTCAGGGACAAGCTGGTCCCAGGTGGGCTTGTTTTCTCATAAGCATTTAATGCTCTTGATTCTGAGGCCAGCTTCTGTGGACTTAGCAGCTAGAGTAAAAGGAGGCTGGGCTCCAGGCCGCACCATGGCCTGCCTAACGGTGGGTCATCTTGGCTCCAGAAGCGTCGCCCTTAAACCCCCTGGAAGCTAGCGAGGCTCTTCGTCCCTTCCATGAGATCCAAAGTTAACTCCACTGCCTTCTGCTCCTGACCAGCACTGGACAACTGACCGGACTCTGGACACACAGACTGTCACTAGCTTACTGTCACTTTAATACCCCCAATGACATTTTCAGTGTAATGCTCAAGTTTTAAAAAGCTGCTAAAATTATCTTGCTATGATGAAAAGCTCTCTCTCTCTCGTCTTTCTCTCTCTGTCTCTCTCTTTTTCTCTGTGTGTTTCCAGAAAAATCTTTGTTTGATAAATTCCTATCCCTATCCTCCTGGGAAATATTATTATGAGCCATGAAACAAATCTTCTTCATTTTAAAATCTAATCATTTGCTGTGCTCAAAGCCCACACATATACATTTGTCTTTCTTTTGATCCCCCCCACCCCACCCCCAGATCTAATGGAAGGCCTGGGCCGTGCACCAGTGTCCAGTCTGCTAGGAGACACAGACACGGTAGGAAGGGCATGGTAAGAAGCACACAACGCAGGGCCAAAGGGTGACACTTGAGGCGATTTTATGCCATCAGGCTAAAACTTCAAATTAATGAGACAACTTAATAACATGTCCCACAGTTTCAACAATACAGATTTTGTTTTATCTGTTTTTATTTTCACTGCTTTTGTACTGCTACGTATGAAATCAGAGCAATGAAAAGCACTCTTCGAGAATGTGCTTCAGCAAGAGCAGACCCCGACCTTACAAGATCTAAGATGATGTCAATTAATTCTACGGTGTCTTGAGTTCTATTGTGTAGTCGATTTTATGCCAATTGCAAATAATCTTCCCACTCACTACATGCTTTTCAGAAAACGATTCTTGAGAATATGGTATGACAGAGAATTGAGATGGGGCATGGTGGCCCGCACCTGTAATCCCAGCTCTCGGGAGGCTGTGAACAGGTGGATCTCTATGAGTCTGATCTAGTAGTAAGACTCTGAACACCCTGTAGCCCCTGCCCTAAAATACAATAAATAAATAAAAATAAAAAATAAATTTAAAAAGAGACTATGGTATGAGACAGATGATATTTTATGGTAGGAATATAATTATGAGCAAGCCAGTTTTCTGAGATTAAGTTCCGGTAGAAAATATTAGCAAAACCCAACAGAGGAAGCGAAATAAAACAGGTCTACACATTAAGCCCTAAGCCCTCCTTTTTTTTTTTATAATTCATTTAGTACAAGGTCCACAGGTTCTCCCTACACAGATGCGCTCATAGTGACTCGGATGTTTTCGTCCTCCCAAGAGCTGGGATTATAGGCGCGGGCCGCCATGCCCGGTCTCAGTCAAGTCTCTGTGTGCCCCGGGGGACCGGGCCAGCATGCCAGGCATCCTTTCATCAGCCTGAGCAGGCGCTTTGATCAGCTTAACTATCCAGTTGGCTCCAGCACACTATAACTCCATGATGGAGAAAATGACTGCGCTCTGTGAATACGGACCGATAAGGAAATAGAGCCTTAGCAACTAATCAGCAAAGATTGGGGCACAACGGTTAGGCCATATAAATAAAAGATGTATACAAATTTAAGGAAGGAAAAGGCGATTAACCCTTCAGGGACGTCGGGCCACTAGTCACCAGTTCCACGGGGCAGTAAGCTTCGCTTCATACCTGGAGAGCGATGGTAAGTGAACTCAGCCGAGAGAAGCGCAGGCAGCATAGAGGGTGGCAGATGAACGGGCAGGCGCGGGGAGGCGCGAGGCCATCCGGAGACAGCGCAGCTGCAGCGACTGCGAGCTGGAGACCCCGCGGAGGCCAGGTAGAGAGGCCGTCACGGTGCTCCCTGCTCAGAGCCTCTGCACTGCGAGCCAGAGTCAAAGGAAGTCCCTGGAATCCGCAGGCAGCGGTCACTTCACCCTGGAGACCTTGTTTCTTGTGCAGGGAAGACGCTGTGGGAAGGGGGTGCTGAGGTGCACGGCGGCACCCGGCCCTCGTGGGGACCACCGGCGCTGCCTGGCCTTTGGGCAGGCTCTTTCTTTTCATCATCATCATCATTATTATTATTATTATTATTATTATTATTATTATTGAGAATATAAAATTTAAAAGAAACATGCGATAGCTCAGTGGACTAAGCACCTGCTTGGGCAAGCGCAGGGACCAAAACTGATTCCTTGTCCTGCATGACCCACCGGCCCCACCCCTGGGTGCGCTGAGCCAGTCACTGAGACTGGGCGTGGTGGTGCACACCTGTAATCCCAGTGCTGGGTGGCTGAAAACAGGAGATTCGCTAGGAGTCCGAGCTGCACAGCGAGACCCTGTGCCAAATACATCCATGAAAAGAAACATAATAAACAAATTAAAAACATGGGAAATGATACAGAACTTCAGCAAGCAAATCAACAGGAACTCAACAGCAGTTACTGTACCGTACAGATCTGGTTTTAGTCAGTTGTTCCGATCAGCATTTCCGACCCCGTTAGGTGTGCACGGAGTGTCCCAGGGAGATCTGCGCGGCCCTCTAGCGCCACAGCCCCTCCTGGTCGCGGCATGCCATCCTCCTCCAACCTCACTCAGCCTGTGACAGAATTTCACCCTGTTCTGTTCAGGTCTCACAGCGCAAGTGCTCATGCTTTCCTAAAGGCATATTCTGTAATGCTTTTAATTCTCCTTTCATGTTCCCTGTCTCTACTTCCATATTTGTGGATATTTCTAGTGTAGTGTGCAGATTTCTAAGAGGATAAAATATTTATGAAATTTTCTTATGCATAAGTCAGAGGGACTATCTGGTGCAAATCACGTCCCAACTGTTTCATGAATTGAATGAATTGCTGCCACCTCTGGAATGTCATGCCTCGTCCTGCTGGGTGACACAGTTCCAAGACACAGCCCACAGCACCCAACCAGGGAGGACCTTGTTAACTCTTGTTACAGGACCCCTACAAAACGCTGCTCTCATGTATGCTGTATGCTGTAACTTCTCTCTCCTTCAAATTATTTTTGATATCTTGAATTCAGTCCAGTAGAATTATAAATTGTGACACCTGGTCCCTTTAAAATTTCAAGAACCTACATAGAAAAAAGACAGGGAAGAGATTATTGTTTCCATAAATCGATAAATCATTGTTTTTTAAAAATACAAATTAAACACTGTTGGGAGTGGCTGCGGCTGGACTTCGGTTACATGAGTGAGGGCAGGTTGGAGCCACAGAGCCTACAGCACTTAAGCTGCCTTGGGACCAGGGTTCAAACTCACGACCCTGCACTTGCCAGGCAGGCACTTGTGCCATGGAGCTATCTCCCCAGCCTGCCACCTTGGTCTTGAGAAAAGTGTCCCTCCTGGACAGTTTCAGTCATTTGTCGCTAGGCACCCTGTGCCTCTGGATGGCAACTTTACCAAGGTACAAATAAGTGCCCTGCTGCTGTCGTTCAGGCCCCTTTCCCGGGGAAGAAAGAAGCCCGGGCCTGACTCAGCAAGTGCTTATTCTACTGAGCCATCTCGCCAGCCTGCCTCTCTCTCTCTCTCTCTCTCTCTCTCTCTCTCTCTCTCTCTCTCTCTCTTTCTTCTTTTCGGACAGTGTGGTATCACTATTTAATTCAGGCTGGCCTTGTGCTCACTTTTGTAGGCCCCAGGCTGGTCTTGAACTTGCAGAGTTCCTCTTGTCTCAACCTCCCAAGTGTTGGGATTACAGGCGTATGTGCCATCACACCCAGTTCTTTTTTTGGGATTTGTTTTTTATTTTCCCCAGTTTTGTCCTGTTGGTCTTTTCTTCATTCTCATCTTGATTTCTACCCAAGATATGCTGAGAACCCAATGAGGCCCTATAAAATGCTAGTAGAATATATCATATTTTTCAGCCAATTTGCTGAAATCTGTTGTGTAATTTGTATTCTTAACACACCTCAGTGCAGATTATCTGTGCTCCAGGTACCCAGGAGTACAAGTGGCTAGATGTTATTGTAACAAAATGTTCAGAGAGAAAGGTTAAAAGGGACATACAGGCATGTCCTGAAATACACTGGGCAGGATGTGCTCACTTAGGAGACAGCTATAGGGCAACCTGGGAGGCCCGAGGTGGCCCTGCCCAGCTCAGCAGGGCAACTGCTTCCTGCTGGGGTCACTTAGAAAGCTGTGCAGTAGATCCGAGGAGTGCAGAGACCTCAGGAGCTCCGCATTCACTCTGGAACTGCAGAGGAGCATGGGAAACAGGTTGCCACACCGTGGACCCCCATACTGGCCTCACCCTCGGGGTGCACTGAGACGGTAATTGAGACTGGGTGTGGTGGCAAGTGCCTGCAGTCCCAGCTCTTGGAAGGCTGTAGACAGGCGGATCATTATGAGTCTGATCTAGTAGTGAGACCCTGGACACCCTGTAGACCCTTCCCTAAAATACAAACAAATAAACAAAAATCCTTGGAAAGATACTTCTTTGCTGCCGTAACTCCTTAAATCATGTAGTATAACCACTGTCCCCAAGGATGCTGTGAATGCCGCCCAGGTACCAAGGCTGCAGGAGGCTATTCTGAGGAGGTATGTGAGGCCCACACCACTTCCTAGGAGGCACTGCGTGTGTGTGACAGCTAACATGAGTCATCACCACCGAGGGGACAGGTGGGCACCCTGAAGGGCAGGGTGCAGAGGGGGAGCCCGCTGAAGTGAGCTCTGCTGGAAACTGGGCACTTCATGATCTGGACCTTCCAGGAACTCTGAGTGAGGCACAGGGGCTCACATATAAACACACGCTGGTGAGAGCTCGTCCAGCCAGGCGCATGGGACGGGATCCTCAGCCCTGGGCGTGGCACCTGCACAGACACCTGCCCACCTCTGGATGGCACACAGCAGTGGTAGCGGGCAAGAGGAGCCCCCACAGGGGACGCCTGACATCTGGAGGAGTCTCCCAGACTTAGTGCTCTGAGCAAGGTGGGGCTGCCTCCGTGTAAGGATCCAATTGGTGGCTTACGAGTATGGTCATGCAAAGTCTCTGCGTTACACACACCTGTGTGTTTGTTTGTGTGCTTACAACTCCTTAGAAAGAGAAAAAACTATTTGCATTTTGAAAATCTGAATAATTCAGTTCAAAGCTCAAAATATGCTGACGCCATTGGTAGGACAGACCACAGTCACATTTCATCCAAAGGGGGTTCCCCTGTCAGCTCCCTGAGCCAACAGGGAGCAGCGTGTACTCCAGGGGAACAGCTGTGAGCCACGAGGGGATCTTGGTGGTCACGACAGAGACGTGATGGAGTAGCTGTGTCCTTCCAAGGGAAGTGCAGAGAACCCTGTGGATGAGGACCCCCTGATGAAGTGACCCGGGTGACATCCATGCAGTGCGGCTCCACTGCCGGACACTTTTTGGCAGTGGAGATGCCAATCAGGAGAGACCAGTCGAGACATAGACCCGGGGTGCACTGACCTGCAGCCTCAGAGGCCATGGGAGCTGTGTCCGCCCAGACACCCCAGGATCGGTGCCCCGCCACACCCTGCGTTGCTCAGCAGGCTGCCTTCAGCTCGTTTGCTCAGCTGAATTTAGTAGCCGGGTCCCTACTTGGTGATGAGATTTGGCCACAGGTCCTGCTTGTTGTTCCTAGAGCGCTAACCTGCCGAGACCCACATAAACCGCAGCCTGGTCTATGGTGTGCTTGTCACCAAGCCCCCACGTCTCTCAGTCCTCAGAGCTGAGCTGCCAGCAGCCCCAGCTGAAGTCTACCTCCAAGTGCCCAGTGAGGTCAACCCCAAACTGCACCAATGAGGTGATTTTGTGCTCCATTTTCTATTTGTTCTGGTTGTGCCATGGCCTTCTGAGGTATGGGTTCAAGATCAGAACACTCTGAAACACCTTCGGTCAGAAATGTTGCCCAATGTTATGATTTTTTTTTTTTAATTTCTTTAAACTGTGCTAAATGAACTCACCTCAAACTGCTTCTGGGTGAGGAAAAGCTGCTGCGGCTTGGCTGTTCCTGCCTTCCACTGGCCATGTATGATCTGCACTCCTCGACAGCCTTACTATGACTAATGTGTAGCTTTTTCTTCATATAAAACAGCCTCAAAACTCAGCTATTCGACTGCAAATCTCTGATTTATTCTAACATTGTAGGAAAAACCAGGCTGGTCTGACCGAGACAAAGTGTATATTGGTCTGTACTGTGGAATTTCCCAGAGGAGTTTCTGAAATATATTTGCTTTGTGCCTTTTCTGCCTCATGTCTTCTGTTTTGAATCAAATGTGCAAAAAAAATACCGTGCCCTTGATCTTACTGCGGCACCAGAAAGATGGTGCGTCACCCTCTGAGTGAGGAAGGGATGGGGAGAAGGGATGGAGGCTGGCTCAGCCAGGACGGCCCATCGTCTAGGGACTGCTGCGCAGGCCTGTTGCTACCGGCCAGTCACCTGCGCTGCATGTGCTTTGTGTGTGATCAGAGCTCACCTGTGCAGAGGGTCCTTCACCTCCAAGATTGCCGGCAGCAAACGCCACAGCCGTGGGAACAACCGGGGCTCCTAACACTCCCTGTGGTCTGCCAGGCAGGGACTACAAAAGGTGCCTGACCCAGGCCTTCGGTAGCCCTTCCCACACATTCAGTGAGCTCCGGCTGTGACGCCCCGCGGCAGTGGTTCTGAGCCCAGCGAGAAGGGTGGCTAATCTGGTGTGAGGAAGATGATGATTTTCTGGCTTTTTCCACAGGTGAAGCCGACTCCCCTGCACCGTCTGCACACCCTCAACACGCAAGGTCCGGGATTTCAGTACAGCGTCAGTCCCGTGTGAACAGTGAGATTCCCACAGAACCCCCAGTCGTGTGCACACAGACAACAGACATGGTGGGCTGGGTGAGAGTGGCTTCATTCCTCGTTTGCCTGCTAAGTGCAGGTGTAATCTTATAATTACTGTAAAGTGGCATTTAATGATCCAGAGTATACAAAATGCTGAGATTATTAGACTCGTAGCAAATTAATGTAGAAAGTAAATAAATGTCTATCATGCACATGGGTTATCATCCTTTGATTTTTAAAATCCGATACACTGAGGAATGCAGCAAGGCTAGGCATGTGAACCATTTCTAAAGTAGCAGGTCTTTTCTTCAGATTGTAATTTTTTAAGGCAGAAGAGAAAAGTACCTAATCGGGCAGTAGTGCTACATTTTTGAATCTTCTGTACTTATGCACATGCTTGGATATACCTTTACTATCCTATGAATAGCAAGAGAAAAATGCTACTGTGTAGAACCTCTAGCTCCAAAATGTACTTAACTTTTAAAATATGACCCTTAGACAATAGGTCACTCCCACATTGAAACTGGAAGCTCGCTCTTCCAAAAAGGTGAGAGAGATCTTGTTCATTTTAAAGAGTGTGAGGCCATCCAGATAGCTTAGCAGACTAAAGCACCTGCTTAGGCAGATGCAGTGACCCGAGTTCGATCCCTGGAGTGCCGTGCTGGTCCTGCCTCCTGGAGAGCACTGAGACTACACCTGAGCCTGGGCATGGTGGCGGTGCGCCTGCAATCCTAACCCTTGGAGGATCACTGAGTCTGGTCTGTGTAGTGAGACCCTGTAGACCCTGTGCTAAATACATTCTAAAAAGATAAATAAAGATTGTAGATTAGGGCCTGCAAGATAGCTCAGAGGACTAAGCACCTGCTTAGGTAAGCTCAGGGACCAGAGGGTGATCCCTGGCACCACACGCTGAGCTGGCCCTGCCCCTAGGTGCCCTGAGCCGGCCACCAAGACTAGGCATGGTGTCACACACCTGTAACCTCAGCATTGGGGAGGCTGAAAACAGGAGGATGGCTAAGTGTCTGAGCTGTGTAGTGAGACCCTGTTCAAAGTACATCAATTAAAAAGAAATAAAGAGTGAAGATGATCTGTTCTAATGGGTGTGGCTGTTGTTGGGGAGCACACATTTCTTATGTAGATCTTTCAGGAATACTGAACAAATGGGGACATTTATTAAAGCCTGGAATAATTCCTTTAAGATGAAAACTTATTTGGTTTACGAGAATGGCACACATAGTTGATGTCTAACCTGGCATCTCACGGCTCTAGGGGCGCCTAATCTTCGGGTTCTATTGCCAAAATGAATGTCCAGTTTCTATAGAAGACTTCTTGGCAGAGGCGTCTGTGATCAACAAGATGTGACAGCTCTGGGTGGCTTCGCCTCGGTGTGACCACGACCGAGCGGCACGTGCGCAGGTGCATGTGGCGCTTCAGGTCTCACGCGAGAGGAAAACACATTGGCAGTGGGTGAGGCTCCGCCCAAGGCCTCTGCGTCCAGCCGGGCTTGCGGAAGAACGGGGTCCCACACACGACGGGGGAGGTGGCTCCGAGCCCACGCACTTGGATTTCTCTGACTTCCTGATCTCCCTCTAACTTCTTACCTTTGGTGTCTCACAGCTTAAAGGTTCATTCCGTCTCAGCCCTTTCTTATTCTTTATTTTGGGCAAAGTCCGCAGAGGGCCAGTTCTACCGTCTTAAGAGAGAAACAGCTGCTAGCATCAATATAGCGTTTACTACTTGAAAGGCGTTTTACATGCATGATATGAAGTTAAAATACTTTCAAGAAACAGAATCCTGAAGCTCCAGGATCGTCGTCTGGTGCAAGAGCACGAGCTTCGGGATCACTGCGGATGCCGTGAAGGACGGAGCCCTGTGCCCTCTCGGGTCAAAGGGGCTGCGCGTTCCTTTCCTTTGTTCAGTTTCCCCGGCTGCAGTCCCTAAGCTACGTGGGTGCTGGCAATGATTCAGACAGGGGCGCTGCTGCTCTTGAGCTGCCCACAGTGAGATGGGAAGGTGAGAGGTGACCAGGTGAGGAAGTCCTCCAGGGGCTCCTGGCTGGGGCGCTGTGTGTGTGAGAGGACGCCGGAGAGCAGGGGCTGGGGAACCCGCTGGTCCCCAGAGCTCGGAGGGCAGAGGCCGGCCAGGCAATTGGGGTGGGCAGTGCAGGTCGTGAGGGCAGCAGAGGACGGGTGGGGCTCGGGAGCAGCAGCAGGCAGCGCAGCACTGAGGTGGCTGCCCCGTGTGGGAGCAGAGGACTGTGAGTAGGCTTGAGGGGGCGTGGTCTTGTACCCCCATTTCCCAAAACACCCTGCTTCCTACTGCTGGGCTATGTACCACCTGCTGCTCATGGCTGCTGTGGACGGTAAATTCTATGATGACTGATTGCACTCAGGACAGGACCTGTGGAAGTGAACAAAGTTGCCAGCGCCTTCTATAGAAGCTCACACAGCTGTGCACGCCGGCACAATCGGCCCTGTAACCCCAGCGCTCAGGGAGGCCGAGGCAGGAAGATTTGTCTAACTCAAACATGGACAATTTCGCTATTTAGGCAGATACTTTCGAGAACTAAAAGTAAAAAAATAATAATAATCATAAAATAAAATAAAGATATAAAATGCACGAAGGATGTAGCTTAGCCACAACAGCTGGGTAGCGTGCACATACACACACACACACACACACACACACATACACATATGAGAAAGAAAATCAGGTGTGTGACTTTTCTTGATATTTGAGATTTGGCTTGGTCCTTCATGGATTTCCATTTCCTCTTTTCAGAAGAGAGGAACTAGAGAGTGACGATAACAGAAATACCGAAACGGCACCCAGAATTTTGAGGCAGATTCATTCAACATTGACAGGCCTGGGCAAGGAAGCTATTGCTCCTCAAAATGTCAGACCCCGAAGGCTCAGGGAGGGGGACTTTTATGGGGTCTACAAGGGAAGCACTAAGGCAGGGCACATGGCAGCCTGTGGTTGGCTCTGACAGTTTGTGTCATAGTGGCCAGCTATGCCTCACGGTGACCAGCTCTACTTCACAGTGACCAGCTGTGCCTCACAGTGACCATCTGTGCATCACGGTGACCATCTGTGCATCACGGTGACCATCTGTGCATCACGGTGACCAGCTGTGCTTGACAGTGACCAGCAGTGCATGACAGTGACCAGCTGTGCATCATAGTGACCAGCTGTGCATGACAGTGACCAGCAGTGCCTCACGGTGACCAGCTGTGCATCATGGTGACCGGCTGTGCATGACAGTGACCAACGGTGCATCATAGTGACCAGCTGCATATCACAGTGACCAGCTGTGCCTCATGGTGACCAGCTGTGCCTCATAGTGACCAGCCATTGTCTAGAAGACAGAGGTCATGGCACCTGTAATAGCAGCTGTTATCTGAGTAACAGAAACAGAAGTGTCCCAGACAGGGGCATTTTGTGACATAGGCCCCCCTCTTTTAGTTTCCTGGGCAAATCTTTGCTTAACATATTCCATGTGATCTTCTGAGACAAGACCCAACTGAAAGCAGTAGCAGTAGGGTTGTCAGTGGTCTTAGGGTGGTAGTAGATCATGGATCATCCACAGAGTTTTTCGCTAAATTGCTCTCAGGAAGAGACATGTTTTCTCCTCAGTGGCCATGATGTCCTATTTCTCTGATAAGGCAGTGAGGGGGTTAGTCTGATCAAGGAGAGCATCTGGGGTGCATTGGATGCTCACTATTCTTGGCCAAGTGTAGGACTGATGATGATTCTATTCCCTTGGAGCAACCACTCCTCAATTTGAGGGGAAAAACCACAGCTGTTAGGTGGGTGGGAAGCGAGGCACAGGGAAGAGGTGCTGTTCCAAACAGCACCAGGAAGCAATCTTGTGAATGTTGTCCTCAAGCTTCAGACATGCATGGACTGGTCAGCATCCAGAGTTATGAGAGTGGGGCTTAGAGTGCTTTGTCTCTTCAGAGTGAGTCCGGGAGGAGCTATCCAGGAAAACACAGGAAGGGTGGCTCTAAATGTGGATTTGTGAAACTTTAAGAGCTCTAGAGGTAATCAGTATGTACCTGGTCTTCAGGCATAGCTAGGCTTACAGCTGCATGCTTATAAGCTGGTTATAAGCTGTTCCTGAACTCTTAGAGCTTGTGCGATTTTTAGTAACAGGACCTTGCAACATTTCATTGCTCTCTCAGCTCAGGTAAGGACTGCCTCGGGCCAGACCAAGAAAGTGTGGAGGAACACTAAGTTTATTGCGCATCTCTAAATGGGGAGGAAGTCAGAGCCAGTGACACAGACACTGAAGCCTGAGGTGGCTGTGGGAGCATGGGGCCAGCACGTGGCATGGGGTTGTAGAACACACAGCAAAGGAAGATCTGGCTCTGGTTCAGACGGATCTTCTTGGAGAACTGGGCCAAGTGTTCTTGGCTGGGGTTAACCTTTAAGTCAATTGGTTCTTGGAGGGGCTTAGGAGCACAGGGTTGGGATCACTGGTGGCAGATTTCCAAATAGCGCCAGGAAGGAGTTGCAGGTGATCTTTGGCTGAAACAACTTTGCCCATGGTGACACAGCATCTCTAGCCTGCTGGACTCCATTCCTAGCAGAACTGATTACATCTGTAAGTGGGGTGTGCTCAGCATCTGTCAGGGAGTTTATATTTAGGCCAAGTACAGCAGGCGGCACCTAGGCAGTTAGGTTGGGGCCTATGGCAAGCTCATCAGCTCCCTTGATCAGAAGGGCGGTGGGTTTAGAGCAGTGGAGGCACAGTGGGGAGGCAGCCCTTAGTCGCCAGATCCAAGGACCTGCACAGGGAGCCACTGGACACTCCTAGGAGCTGACAGGCAGGGTAAGCTTCTTTGTTTCTGTGAACACAAGGATCCAGAGTTCATCCAAGCCAGTAGTCCCAAGGAATTTATGGGGGGTTTTGTTGCTGCTGTTAGCAGTTTCTGCCAGATGTTGTCACAGAGCTTTGTGTTCTTCCAGCAGGCAACATGGCGTCATCAATGTGAAGTGCAATGGTGCTCTGTGCTGGGAAGCAAGTCTGGTCTGCAATGAAGGCTTATCCAAAGTGGGAAAGAGTTCCAGCGCCTCTGGGAGGTGTGGCCCAGGACAGCTGACTTCTGAGTCCACAACAGGGGCCTTTGCAAAGGGGACTTGCTGACAGCAGCCGACTGAAGGCAGAAGAAAGTAGTCTTGTGGTCCAGGCAGGTGCACAGCAGGCTGTGGGTGGCAGAGGCTGAGGCAGTACACATGCATTGCAGGTGTGGCAGCACCAGTGGCTCCAAGATCATGAGTGGGTTTACAGACAGCAGGGGTGCATCTCAACAGGCTGCCTGTCTGTCAACATTTTGCAGCTCTGAAACCTCCTTTGTTTCTTCCTCAGGAGACCATGATGGGGCTGGAAGTGACAGGGAAACAGGCTGCCCTGAAGCCAAGTGTGTTGTGAGGTCCTCTGTGGACACAGTGGGAGAGTTCCCCAGCCCTGTAGCTACTGAACACCAGGCCCAGAAAGAGGAGTGGGCTGGGAACTGAACAGCATAAGCAATGGCTGAGCTGTGGACAGCACAGATATCCTGCCCCAGGTGACTAGTCGCCAGTCTACCAGGCTGCTGGGGGTGGTGGTGGTGGTGAGTGCTTGCTTGTGTGTTCCATGACATCTGACATCAAGCAGGGCTCACTGAGGTGGCCCAGTTGATGGCCAGGCCAGGAGGTGAATCTGCGGCTCATATATGTGGGAGGAGAGTTCTCAGCACTGCAGGATTGTGGTCATCTGTCATAGGCTAATGCAGGGATTATCTTCCCTCCAGGGAACACAGTAGAAAGTTCAGGGTAACCTAGAGGGAGGCTCCAGGCATGGTGACAGGAACTTGGGTTGGGTGAGGTATCTTTCAGGCTGTAAGTTTGTGCTTGGAAGAAGGGTCAAGAGGCACAAGTCCCAGTTGCCCCAGGGATGGCAACTATTTTCTGACAGAGGGAACCTCTGAAAGCAGCGTGTTCTGTTCCCTTGTTTACAAGGAAAGTCTCAGGTTTGCTCCCAACTTGGCAATGACTGTGGGCTCTTGGAGGCCTGATTTGATAGAGCTCAGTCTGTCCTATCCATTTAGGACCAGGGTGTTCAGGTTCAGGTGCGCCTGTAGAGTCGGGGTTCTTTATATCACGAAGATGGAGGGAATTTATTCTTGGGCTCATAGTGTAACTCCTAGCCAGAGGATATAGTCATCTATTGGACTGGATTATCATACAGAAATCAGGTGCTTTTGTTTTATCAAGGTGCTGGATAAGAGAGGTTAGTGTGCTTTTTACCCTCCACTTTGATGTCTTCAAAGTGCTTGACTGGGTTGTTTCTAGGTGAGACCTCCTTTGGAAAGGCCACCATAATTCATTTTTCTGGGCTGACCTCCCGGTGCTTCCTCAGTTAAAATGTGGAACTCATAAGGAATTGTTGGCCTTCCTCTGAGGTGGGGGCCACATGATGCCCTCTGACCAGCAGAGGTGTGTGACCAGAGGCTGCTGGGGAAAGGCCTCTGGGGCTGGATGCAGGCATCAGCCAGTGAGAACCACCTCCATGGGCTGGACGTGAGTGAGTGCAGTGTGGCCATGAAGTGTAGGCACTGGCGGCAACTGCGGAGGCTGGTAAGGGGCCAGGTCGGGACTCCTAGGAAGCACTGGCCCCATTTGTGCTTTGAGAGGCCAGCAGTGGTTTGGCTTCATTTCTAACTCCACAAAAGCTCCTTCTCCTGCAGTTAGGGGCTTTGTGTTTTACCTAATTAGTTCCGCTTCCATCTCCCAGGGGGTTGTGTTGTACACAACTGAACAGTGGCACCACAGACAAAGGATGGGTGCCCCTTGGAGAGAGGTCGCACAGGTGCCTGCCTGGCCACACTCTTCAGACAGACCTAGGCACAACTTAGCCAAGCAGGATGCTCGGCTTCCACTATGCCACACAGTGATGGCCACGGTCCACAGGTGGGGAGGGCCCAGCCAGCCACTGAGACAAGCGCTCGTGGTGCACAGGCAGAGCAGCCTCCTGCTGGTGCCATCTGTTCTGCTCAGTCACATGTTCACTAAGGGGCCGGGCCTTTCAAATCTCCGTCCCTCAAGCATGATCCTGACTAAAGAGAGGAGAGGAGGCTCCCCCTCTGCTGAAGCTCAGCAGGCCTGATAGACTGACAAATCACAGTGCCTCAGGGGTCTTGCTAGAATAGGAGGCAAGCAAGCAGGCAGAAAGGGAGGCAGACAGACAGACAGACAGACAGGCAGAGAGACAGACAGATAAACTGTGTCCTCCCTTTGGGGTGCCATATGAGCCACCCGAGCAGGGTCAGTGATCCCTCTCCAGACCTCTGAGGGGATTGAGAAGCCCCAAGGATGAGCCTTCCTGTTAGGACATGGAGGAGTCCTGGCTCCACCCATGAAGGCCACGACCAAGGACCAAAGAGGTCAACGTGGTCAGTCATCCCAGCCCATGTACCAGATGCAATGACAAGAGAAACACCAAAATTGTAGGAAGGATTTTGAAGGTTTGTTTTACGTGAACAGGCACTGGATGGATCAGTCCCATAGTGTCAGAGCCCAGAGGCTCAAGGCAGATAGGGGTTGAAGAGGGAATTACAAAAGTAGCGTACTTGTCTGTTTTTGATTGATTCTTACAGGGTGCATTAGAGTGGCCAGCTATGCCTCAGAATGGCCAGCCATCTCTAGGGGACATTAGTAACAGGAACTGGGAAAGGGACAATTACCAGGGTGATGTCCAAACCGGATGAGGGGGCATCTTCTATTACAAGTCATCTGAAGCACTGGGGACATGTTCGTTTTATAATAGCCCTATGAAGAGGAAGAAGGAGGAAAATTGAAGTTGCTTGCAACCCAGTTTTCATCCAATATAAAATATTACTGTTTTAACATGCAATCAATGTAAGGTTATTATGGAGAGATTATAAACCTTTGTTTCTGGTCTTGAAATGTTATGTTCCTGTTTTTTCTACACTTGTCCTACTTCCAGTGCTGGATGGCCACATGCAATTATCATCCTGCCTGGAAGTGTAGATTCTCAGATCCATCTCTTTAACACTATGTCGACAAAAAATTTTCAGCCTGGAGTTTTAACCCTGGTCTTCCTCCCTGGCTGCTTCAGGAATGGAATTTTATTAGCCAAAGAGCTATCTGTCTCTCATTTCCATAACTCAGGAATGAAAGACCAGCCAGACACGCATGTCCACACGTTCATCATTCTCCTGAAAAGGCCTGATGTTCATGTAGATTATAAATCACACAGAGTCATACAGGCAATCCAGCATGTCTGATGCCAGACCCAATGTCGAATGGAAAGGGAACCATAGTACAATTTAAGACAGTCAAGAGTTAGAAAATATTACGTTTCTCCCTTCCTGTATTGGCAATGCGATAATGGGTAGATTTTCTACCAAGGTTACATCTGCATAATAATGAAAATACCTAAAGACCTGGCTGGGGACACATAGTGTGAGTCAATTTATGGCAATACCTATGGATGGCAGTTTTACTCCTGTGATGAAAATGTGAACAAAGAATATTATTTTCAATTTTATTGCTTTCAAATGTCAAGAATTTATGTTAATAAATTTTATCATCACTTTATAAAGGTCAACTTTCAGGTGCTATTACTATATCATTCCACTGTGTTTTCTTCTTCAGTGTATACTCGTTACCCCTGACCTCAGGATGGAGTGTGTGGAATAAGGATTGGAGCTTCATTAACAGTTGTCTCCATTTACAGAAGGGTTACACTGGAAAATTGCTTTCAGAACCCTAAGACCAGAGAGAGAGAGAGAAAGAAAGAGAGAGAGAGAGCAAGAGAGAGCTATTTTTTACAGAAGAATTTTATGAAGTGTATATTTCTTAGAAGCTTTACAAAATGTAGTTTTTCTTATGCAAATACATAGAGCTACAGATGCAATGTACAGTGAAGAAAATGTAAGCAGTGCATAACTCTGACTCTTATAGGACACCATTTACTGTACTTACAGAATCCTTGGACATGTGTCGGTGTCACAGTTCCGGAGCACACAGGCCTCAGTACGGATCTGAGTTCTGTTTCCTTCCTGCAGCCTACTCCTGCCTTGGTGGTCTTGGTTTCAAGTGAGGCCACTTTTTCTTAATACAGAAAGTGCCATGGCAGTGTGCTGGGCATCAGATCCCTAAAAGAATCTTATTTCTTAGCTCCTTTTGTCCTCTTTCTCTTTCTGTCCTCCTAGAAATGCCAATTTTTATCATGACAAAATAATACAACACCAAATTTACCACCTTAGCTATGTTTAAATATGCCACTGGGTAGCATTAATTATGTTTACAAAGCCAGGTTGTGTGGATCTCCACCCTTTCGCCGAATTTCTCTGCCAGTCAAATGGAAACTTTAATCATTACAGATGTGCAAATAAAAGCCATCATGCACTTCCTCTTCTTCCTGTTAACTTGTCACTGCCAAAACAAAATAAAGCAAAACAAAAGCTGGAAAATGTCACATGCCACTGAGGCCACAGAGGAAGGGCTAAGATGCCAAGGAGGCATGGCGGTGGAATGCACACGCGTTCTTAGGGTTAAGCAGAGAGTTCACATAGCAGCCTGCATTCCACCTCAGAATAATCCCAGCAGAACCATTCCCAGCCACAGCTGCCCTGGGCTACTGAACCGCACTTTAGTGTCCCAGGAGGCACAGGATCCTCTGAGAGTCCCTTTCATCCCATCCTCCTGTAGAAAGCTCTTTAAATCCAGAATGAGCAGCTTCCTTATTGGTCCAAGGCTGGGTGTCATTTTGGAGGAAAAGCTTTCAACTCTAAATCTCACCAACTCTGGGATAACCACCTTTTGGGTGTGACTGTGGATGAGTTTATTCCCGGTCACATCAGGGCTTCACCCAGGTGGCATCTCCTTGCGAGGACTGAAATCTGCAGAGGAAGTGAGAGCACACAGTCATGCATGGCTCCCTCCTGGGCCTCAAGCCACCGGCTGCATCCCAGGGCCTCACTCGACTTCTGGTGCATGAGATCAAGCCAGAGCCACCTGGCACCTTGTGGTGCAAACCACCAGCAATCCTCTTAGCAAGAGACTCTGTCCTCACCCTGAACAGTGCAGACCTGCGAGGACACCTGCCTAAGAGGATCCCACAGACAGGCGGTCCAGGGCCGGCTCCTAGACAATGCGCAGTCCAGACAGCTTCTGCTCTCCTCTCTCACCAGTGCCTATGTCATTTATTTTCTTCATAAACAAGCAATTTCCACAATTCTGGATCCTCCATGTGCTTCTTAAAGCAGCGGTTGCAGGGGAGCCAGGTGACAGTCTGTGAAGCACGCTGATGCCCTCTGGCCCGATCACGTTTGGAGAGAGAAAGCCTTCCCTGGGATTGCCCTGGGGGCAGCTACATTGTTTCTTGGCTGGAGATCCTTTCCCATGGGACCCCGAGATGGGAAAGGAGACATCTCTCTCCTGTGGCGTGCAAAGGTTGCTGTGCCCCGCACCCCACTGTGTGCCCCATGTGCACCTCTGTCCTGAGGTCCTTCCTGCCCAAGAATCGGCATCCTCTCCTTGCTCTTGAGGTTCCCCTACTGTGGACTCAGGGCTTAGTCTAACCCGATGGGTGCTCTGTTCTGAGGATGCAACGCAGCAGTTAGGGGTTAACAGAGGAGCAAGGGGTAGGAGGCTCTGCGGTAGCACTGGGCTGTGGCTGAGAAAGAAATCTGGGAGGTCACCACCTTCACTCAGCACTCCTGAATGCTCATGAAGCAACACTCCTGAGAAGGCACCGTGCACCGCTCTAGTCAGGGGCCAGAGTTAGGCTGGGAGGGCATAGTCCAAGTCTTTCAGTCCCATGAGCAGTTGACAGGACTGGTAGAAACGCCCTATGGAACCAATGTGTCCAGGCCTTGAGGTGAGCTTGGGGAAGAAACATGAGGCTGCACTACTTCCTGTGGCTGTGGCCTGCATGGTACACATGGAGTTGGGCAGACAACGTGTTTGAAGGCAGACCCTGGTTCAAACAGACCTTGGTTAGAACAGACTTTGGTCAGAGCTGCAGTATGAATGATCCATTAGAGCATCACATGAGAGAATATCTACTGTCATTTACTTGTGTGGTTGAGATAATAGCATAGAAATCCGGCATGGAGCGAAAGGTACCTACAGGATATCGAGAGCTTACCATCTTCTTTCTCAGTACCTCCCTGGTTAGTCATTTTACAGAATTAGTAAATCAACCCATGACTGGTCTCACTGAATGACAATTTAGTGCATGTGTCATGCACAGAGCACCTATTTGATAAGAATTCTTGTTTAGTCTTTGAGTTTGACTCTTAATACAGAAAATTTTAACACATTTGTTGCTCTCAACAGTTTACTCTGGAATGCTTGCCACATCAGAAGGAAGGGTTGTCTCACAGTGCTGACCTGCCTGGCTATGTGGGCATCTTGATCCCAGTCTGAAGAGACGCCTTCCCCTCCTATGTACCCCCAAGCATGTACCTTCCTGCTTGATGTACAGAAGGTAGGGAGGGGCGAGCCAGGAGTCTGTGATGATGACTTTGTCACCCAAGACCCTGTGGCCGTCTCACCAAGCTGGCTTTCTCAATGAGAGAAACTGACTGTCGTCATGTGGAACTAGAGAGGGACAGAGCTCAGCCTGGGCTCTGAGGATTTCATGGCTCAGAGGGGAAGACTGACTCCACTCCATGACACATGTCTCTGGAAAAGCGAAGGCGTCTTTTCTAGACTTGGGGAGGAGGAATCGATCAGGGGCTTCAGTAGTGTCTGGGATAGGAGCAGTCTTCGGGGACGCCTGTGGAGCAGCAGTCAGGTGGTCCTAGGTCACGAGCACATGACAGCAAGGGCTCCAAACTCTCGCAGACTCACCAGCTCATTCTGCCTCCCTCGAGGCCAGCATGGAGGGAAGGACCGGCCTGGACAGAGGCTGGAGTGGTTTCCAGGCCCAGTGCATCTGGCTGTCCGGTCCCTCACGCTCCCAGCCTGCTCGGTGTGCAGAAGGGTGCTCTGCCCCTCACACAGTGCCTCCGGGGAGGGGATCGGGTGCTGTCCTCCACCCCTGGTGAACTACTGCTTGCAGACAAGTAAAGCAGCCTGGAGGGCCCTGGGAGCTTCCAGAGCATCTGAGTGGCAAGGGAAGCTGATGGGGCTGTGGCTAACGCTTCCCACTGCTTCACAACTGCAGAGGTGCAGGGCACGGGGAGCCAGGGGGCTTCTTAGAGCCCCTGCTTTCTCTCTGTGCCTACGGGCTAGAATGTCATGTGCTGTATTGGAAAAGATTCACTTTATCTCAAATCCACAGACATCCACCACCATGTGCAGGGGCATGAAAAGTTGTCATTTTCCAAAGATTTGGAGCTATCCTCATCTGCTGCCAGGCAGAGATGAGAGCAAGGCCTTGCGGCACGCTGGGAAATCCGTGCTCCCACATCCAGAGGTCAGACAGCAGCCGCACCTGTGTGCAGGTGACATGTCATAGCGTAGCTCTGATATTAAAGCTCAAATATGCCTTAAAAATGTTTATGCAATCGCTGAGTACCTCACCCTTTGGCAAAGGTTTTACTTGTCCAACTAAATTCTGCTGTTCCTTTGCCATGTTCTGCATTTCATTTTTCTGTTTAAAACTGTGCAAATCTTTATTTCCTTTGTGAGATGAAGGGGAGGCCGAGGTTTTCTTCTGCTTCCTCCCCTAGTGCTGGCAGAGGCTTGGTTTCCCCTTTTAGCCACTAAGTTGTGTTCTGGTAAAACCTCCCAAGAAGTGCTGCAGCTAAACCTGAGTTACTGCGGACCGGCCTTTCCTCCAGAGTGGGACTGAGCTGAATGTGAAGTGGGTAGACACTAAAATGAAAAATCAGCGAGACCCGGGGTGACACGACATTGGGTATTCATCACAATCAATGCCTACGCTGTGCGCAGAAGTCTGGGGTGCAGGATGTGGCGTGAGGTCTCCCAGGAGGACCCTGTGCTCATCAAGGAGTGTGAAGCCGGGCTCAGGCAGGCCTTGTTCTACCCTAGCGAGGTGGTCTCTGCGTGGTTCAGAGCTGTCACTGTAGCACATTTAGTCGGACAGAGCAGAGAAGGGGAAGTGAGGGAGAAGGAGAGAAAGCCTGTTCCTTGTTGAAAGACTTGGTTATTCTAATTATTGAATTGTTTGTGGTAGAAGAAAGACCCAGAACTCTAGAAAGAAGAGCTACATGCAATACACACCTGTAGCCCTGGATTTGGGTCTTGGTTTAGCTTCATTAACAGATCGTTGCTACACAACCTATATTTTAGCTGCACTGCATTTCCTTAAACTGACAGCATGTTGGCACGTCTTCCTCCACACGGCCCGGCATTCTCTGGCACATAGCTTTGTCCCCGAAGTCCTTGTTCTTGCGGCTGTGCTTCCTGCAGCTAAGTGGGGTTTCAAGTCCCGGGTTCCCCATTGCTGTGATCAACTACGCTCAGTAACCTTACCCAGCTCCTGCTCCTCCCACTACTCTTAAGCTTGTTTTAGAAACGTGGCCGCCTCCAGGCCGCTGTGTGCCTTCTAGGATATTGTACAAGCCTCCTCATTTATCTGAGAGGAAGGGAAGAATCCAGTTCGGTGGCCTTCTCTGCAGCCTCAACAGCACCTGTGCACCTGCTCCGCATTCTGAACCCTGCTGCCAGCGGTGACTCACACAGTGACGAGGCCGCTCTTTGTGTAAGTCCAGGATAAGCGAGAAGTGAGCGAGGATTCGGGGGCTTGCTGGGGAGCCACTTAATGAGGGAAGAGTAACTGAAACGGAAACGAAGCCACGCAGTTGGTGCCCTTCCACTGTGCGACCGAGGAGCACACAGACGGGCTCCATGGGCTCCCAGCTCCTTGTCCCCCTCTAAGCCCAGGGTCCACACCTCTGTTGTCACATATAACCCACGCATTGTCCCAGCCCAGAATTTTGCCAACAGTGAAAACAGCGTGAAAGCCACAACGTCTTCGCTGTGTGACTGCCGAGCGTGGCTTCCTGGCTTAGATCGCTGCACATGCGTGCATGACTCACAGCTGTGCGAAGCCTGTGTCGGAGGGCTTGGCCCCAGGCGGATGCCATGGCCACGGGCACAGGCTGAGCAGCTGTGTCACCCACACACCTGGCGCTCACACCAATGCACAGGGGGCTCCTGGCATAGGCCAACTTGCTGGCTGCTGCTGTCTTTCGCATTTTTGAAAATGCACCTGGGCGCCTCTCGTTTCGGTGAGCACTGCATTCTCGGTGACTGATTTCCCCATTTCACTCTTCTGTCTAAGCACACCGTGGACCTCCTTTACTCCAGCGACGCGCTGCCACGGAAGGCGTTATTCTGAGGTACAAGCCAGCCCAGAGCCCCGGCCGGGCTCACGGAGGGGCTGACCCTTCCACCCAGGGCTCTTGGGAGCTGTGCTGCTGCTGATGCCAACCTCCCTCAGAACGCAGCCCTGAGCGCCTCTTTGCAGCGACTCCTGCAGGATCTTCCAAGCTCTTCCTCGGCTCTAAAGCACTCGGTCCCTTTTGCTCTTGTTCTACTAGACACTGAGATGGGGAGAAACACACTCCTGTGAATCCAATTGTTTACTTGAGGAAAAAAAAGAAAAACAAAAAAACTTTAGGCTCAGGATGAAACCACAAGCCACCAGCCACGGAAGCACCTGATCCCGCTTCCCCCCCCCATGCTTCCTCCTCTTCTCACCACAACTCTGAAAAGGGCTGAAGTTTACACAGCTGGGATCACACCACAGGGCATCACACGGGGTCCGTTTTGCTCAATATTAGAATTGTGATCAAAACATATGGTGATGAATTAAATTAAAAATACGAATTACAGAAAAAGACTAAGTGCTATGAGTTCCCCTTAGAATCCCCCTCCTCGTGTTGGTCCTGTGGGTCTCCTCGTTCTTGCTGTTTTCTGCAGCAGTTCTGGAAATCCTCGTCTGCTCATTAAGCGCCTACGCAATGCGTCATTAAAGGAAATGCACGGCGATGCGGGGGGCCAGTGCATCCAGTGGAAAAGAAGGACTGCTGAGCACAACAGGGTCTCCTCCTGCACCTTATTCCTAAGATCTGGCACTCTGTGATTGCTGGTTTCTTATGGTTGGTGGCCAGATGGTCCCCAAAGCCTCATGCGGTCGTAGGTGGTGGCTTTCTGAGGTGGCTGGATCTCGGGTGGGTGGTGCTGAGAGGAAGCACGCGATGGTGCAATCCAGGGTGCAGGGTGACTATGTTAGTCCACTGATTGGCCTATCACAGCTCTGGGCGTGGATGGTGGGCGGGGCAGCCTGAGAGTGAGTGCTTCCGCTTCCGGTCGGAGGAGTGCGCACCCTGGCGGGGACGCGAGGGAGAGGCAGGCTGCTGCTGCCGCCTCCTTCCTTCTGCCTGCCCTGGCCTGCGCCGCCCTGAGACGCTCCTCGGCCGCCACCCTGCCCCGGCGCCAGCCGATCACGAGCTGAGACTTCCACAGACCGTGAGCTGCACTAAGCTTTCCCCTCTCAAGTGCTGGGTATTTTCTCTCAGCAAAGAGAGAAGCAACCAAGGCCCGGTCCTTGCCGAAGTCCAAGTGACCATGGAGGGTGAACGTCAGTCGGTTAGGGACAGAAAGGCAGCTGGGGGGGCACAAGGAAGAGCGCTTCAGAACCGCTTCAGGACGTGAAGAAAGCGAGGTGGTGGGCACGCAGAAGATGAGGGACTCCGAGGGAACTCGCCTGACTCTTGCTGTAATAATTGGAAAAAAGTTGAAGTTCGCCCCATCTGTATTACAGCTTGTATGTTTATGAGGTTCTTTCATTTCGTTGCTAATGGCTGCTGCAGATCCACTCTGATATTTAATTTTCATTATGTAACAGACTCTCCGGGAGCAGCAGCGGTGCATGCCTGAGCCCCACGCTGGCACTCGGGGGACCTAGGCGGAGGAGGAGCGAGTCAGCCTGGCAATTTAGCAAGCTTCCGCCTCAGGAGGAAACGTGTGGACCAGGGCAGGCGCGGGGCTCGAAGCGCGCCGGAGTCCATCACCCGGGCTGGGAGAAAGCCAGGACGCACAGGCAAGAAGCAAACTCAAGCTTGTAACTCTGTCCTCGTGCTTTTGGCTTCCTTGCAGATTTCAGGTGTTGCCGACGGTGATGCTGGTGGCATTCTGCGCTGCGCGCTCTAGTAAACTCGTCCGCGCACACAGTTCTGCTGGCTTTCCTCCAAGTGCGAGGGAAAGGCCGCAGCTGTAAGTGTGCTCTGAGATTGCAGGCGGGGCTGCTGCCTCCCGGGGAAGCAGGCGTGCTGTGGCTTGCAAATCTGCTTCTCCGGACGGAGGTCAGACTTGTTTAATCAATGATGAGGTCGTGATAGAAGTTACAACGTCCACCTAACAAGACGTCGATGATAAAAACAAGGCCAGGCACGCCTGTGGATTCCTTGCTCTGTGAATGTTCGCTTTCACTGAAAAGATCGCCCAGACTTCTCCTTGTGTGCATCTCTTTCTGCAGACACTTTCACAGGTGATTGAAGTGCAAAAGCCATTTACAGAAAGAGGGAAACGCTTTAATAATTAACCAAAGATGAAAGCTGTCAATTTCCATTCAAATAACGTTTAAGCTTTTCAAACAGCGAATAGGAAAACAGGCTGACGCCAGCGCACCTATTGAGAGAGAGAACAGCGAGGCAGGGGGATGCAGACCGGCCTAAAGAGCGTGAGGTCTCGGCTGCCATCAGGGCTGCGTGGCCCTGCCTAGGAAACCAGGAAACACAGAGCCCGGAAGAAGAAGAAGGAGCGATACCACCTGCACGGCAGCGCGCATCTGTACTGCGGACCTCAGGATCAGCGCTGGGTCAGAAGCCGGTGATAAGAAGTCCAGGAAGAGCAGGCTACCGAATGCTAGCTGGATCTTTACCAAGCAGAGTTTCACCAGCGTGCTTGAGACACAGCCCATCTCCTCTTCTCTGTCTTTCCCAGTTGCAGAGAAAGCACATGTCATCCCCAAGCTGCTAGCCTTTTCATTCTCATACCATTAGGGAGGTGACATCAGGACGATTTTTTTTTTTTTTTCCAGTACCGGGGATTGAACTCAGGAGCTTGCACTTGCCAGGCAAGCACTTATTCTACTGACCTATCTCCCCGGCTCAGGGAAGAATATTTTAATAGCCTCGAAACAAATAATGTCTATAAAGTACAACACAAGGTAGAGAATTGGAGGTTAAATGAACCACAACCGGTGCAGCCCTCCCATTGTTTCCCTGGCTCTCGGAAGGAGGCCATGTTCCTGCTCATCACCCAGCAAAGGCTTGCGGAAAAGAAGCAAACTTTTGCAGAAAGCTTGTTGGGAACCAAACTGCTTGTGAAAGGAGCATTTTAAAAGTCCAGTATTGGCCAGGGAGGTAGCTCAGTGGTCTAAGCACCTGCTTGGCAAGTGCAAGGTCCTAGGTTTGATCCCTGGCCTGTGCATGCCACTCTGGCCTCAACTCTGGGCACACTGAGCCAGCCACTGAAACCAGGTGTAACAGCACACTCCTGCAATCCCAGTGCTCGGAGTCCGAAAACAAGAGGACTGTTATGAGTCTGAGCTACATAGTGAGACTCTGTAGCAAGTACATAATTTTAAAAAAAATAATAAAAAACCTCAAGTATTGCTGTATAATGTTTATAGAATAGCTATTAATGATCTTGGCTACTTTTCTCTTGTTGTTGAGACAAAATACGCAATGCCCCAAGTTAAGGAAGAAAACGTGTATTTAGCTCACAGGTTGTGGCAGTTTCAGTCCATAATCAGCTGGCTCCAAGGCAGTGTGGCACAGGGAACAGGGGCAACCATTCAAAGTGACAGAAGGTGGCAAAAGCAGCAACAATGAGGCAGGCGGGGGATAGCAAGCCTCTCCTCTTCCTTCACAGTGTATGCAGGCTCCACCCCTAGGGCAGGTGCAGCACCTGCACCTCCAGCCTTAGCACAGATGACGAACCAATCGCAGACCCTAGATTCAGTTCCCACCATCCGATCCTGACCCCACGACTGCATGAGGCTTTGTCGGGGCATCTAGACACGAACAACAACCAACACACACAAAAATAACACAAAGCAAACTTTAAGAAGTGTGCATAAATATTGACATTCAATTGTATTTTGATAACATGGTTTAAAAAAAAAAAAAGTTTTGTTTTCCAATAATGTGATAGTTCAATGTCCACCTCCAACACGTTTACATGGAACTTTGCACCCACCCACAGAGGCCATGACAATTGTCTTTTAGTCAAACATTGTGAAAAATGTACAAAGAGAAGAAGAGCCTATGAGAAAAATAAAGAATCCCACGGAGCTTTTGTCCACGCCTCAAAAGCAATGAACTTAGATTACAGTTTTCCATCATTTTAGTTTAATGGAAACTCGTCAGAATGCACTAGACACAGTCCCACATCTCTTTATTAAAAACAAGATGCTTGTGTTTGAACTAAACTATGAATCTTAGAGGAAGCCCTCCTCTTGAATCATGTTTGACAGGAAACGGTGAGGAATGGCATTACGGTGCTCGCAAGACAGGGTGTGGCCACGCTTCAGTGGGCCATTGAAAGAAAAGGAGGGTGCAGTGGTGGAGTTGGTGGCACTTTTCCCCCCAAATTGTGGCAGTTGGTTACATTTTCAAACAGCCATGGGGCAAGGCGTCCAGCAGCTTTAATGACTTAATTCTTACAGCATTGGCCAGGCTTCTGTTCCTGTTAGGCACTGTTATAGCCCTGTGGATAACGGTAAATAAGCCAAGCGCAGAGTCACCAAACTAGAACTCCAACCACATGTCATTCTGCTCCAGGAGACAGTTTCCATACTGCCTATAATTAGTGAATCAATTATGCTAAAATGACAGGAGAGCCATTCTTAAAAGTGCTAAGAGCAGGCTGCTAGGGAAACCAAACTCGAGGATGGACCTAAGAATTCGCAGAGGGTGGCTGAAGTAGGCCTCCCAGAAGTTTATGCTGCCTTCACCAGCATGTGGAAGGTTTGTCTTCCATAAGGAAAAGGTCAGTTACAGGCATCCTGGTGTGAAACCAGGCGATAGTGAATGGAACCAGGCTTGTGGGTGTGCTGAGGAGGAAGAGGAGGAGGAGGAGGAGGAGTGGGGAAATAGG
>PVKN010006139.1:0-29167 GCA_004027915.1 Capromys pilorides
AATCATTATGTACTACAAATAAATACTAACAGAATTTAAAATTGATGAAAGAATATTTATATAAGAAGGATAAGACCCTGAGAATGGTCCCCAGATGAACACCTTCTCGCAGGTCTTCATCTTACCCTGAGCCCCCATGGTCCACGCCACCAGCTCATCTTGTAAGAGCTGTCACCTGTGAGGGTGAGCTCCTGCCCCTGAGAAGGGCCTAGGACACATCTTTGATGCTGTTCACACAAGGGGAGAAGCTGTTCCCTGAGGAACGCTCAGTGAGGACCACCTAGTGAACCCCGAAGCCGGCATGGAAGAACACAGGAGTAAAACAAAGCGCTTTAACTTGTCTGGACTTGAAGTGGGTTAAAGAAGGCAGTGGGAAATAAAGCGAGGAATCTGGGAAAGGCTCCGAGGGTGGAGAGGCATGTGTGCGTGAAACAGAAGGAGAGACAGAAAAACAGGGCACAGGACAGGGAGGAAAATTCTCCTTTCCAACTGGCATGCAACTGAAAAAAAAAAAAAAGGAAGGGCCCAGCAGCAAGAGTAATGAAAGAACCTAAAACCATCTTTCGAGCCAATAAGCACAGCTGGATCGACAGAGGAACAAGTCTGAAGCCTTCACAAGCTCTACAACAGTTTTCTTCCCAAATGTTCCCCTTGTGTTCCACTTGCGGCACCACAAAAAAATCTGCCTTCCCTTCCCAAGTGAGCAGGATGGGGTAAGAACTGAAAACACAGACGAAGCCAAGTAACAGTTTTAATCTGTTCACCAGGAGAGTGGCTGGCTGTCCCCATGGGTGATGGCAGGACCTAGAACAACATGGCCCAAGGCCTGGCTCTTAGAGTCCTCAAGTATAGGGCAAAGGGCTAAACCAAATGCGGAGAAATAGGGTCACAGGATCCAAGACTGATCCTTTGAGTTACCAGAGCCCCTGGGGTGAAAACCTGTCAGTTCCCTTAAACCGGAAATGCTAGTGAGCTGTTCAGGGGACCAAAAAGCCAGACTCAATGGGCCTCCAACAAGGTTCTGTGGGGAAGGAGTCCTAGATCCTCACTACCCTCCTCCTGGGCCCAGTCTAGAGGTAGCAAGGAGAAGTGAAAGCCTCCAGGAAACCACAAAACAGGAAACACATGTACCTTCTGTTACCCAAAAAATACAGAAAACCAGGAAGGCACCCTGCTCAACCCCAAGCAGCACATCAGAACCCACCATGGACTGAACGTGTGCCCTCAAAATTCATGTAGCAACGTCAGCCCAGTGCTCAGGACTAAGCGACATGGCCTTGGAGATCAAGTCACGAGTTCGCCACCTCTGCCCATGGAATCGGCACCCTTGTGAGAATATTCTCTTGTCTTCCACTTTCTGTCATGTGAGAGGACAGCCAGGAGGTACAACCTTGGAAGCAGAAAGCAGCCAACAACAGCCACCAATGTCAGCACCTTGGCCTAGCCTTTCTCCGCCTCTGAACTATAAAGGGTTAATTTCTGTTCTTTATAAACTACCAGGCTCTGGCATTTTGTAACAGCAACACAAGTCAAGAGAACAGCTGAAGGTATATATGGCACAGGTAGGTTGAAGACCCAGTCAGTCCACTGATTTCTGCCCAGAGAAGAACAGGAAAGATACAGTTTTCCCTTACTGGCTGTAAGCATGAGCAAAGCCCAGAAAGCCAGTAACTGTGCTCAGGACTTGCTTACAGGCAGGAGAGGGAAATGCAGAAGCGGCTCTAAGTGGATCAACAACCGGGGCCACGACCAGCAATGCTCACCTAACACCCGAGTGTCACGCCACAAACATTTTCCAGCCTTCTTGTGATAGATTGCACTATGTATCCAGCTGTACCCCCTGGATAGGGGATCCTGTGCACCCCACACTTGCCCATTCCCCTCAGAGCTGCCAGATAACTTCTAGCTCTCTCTTACTTGCCTGTGTGACTACAGGCTTCGTGCCAAAACAAGACGGGAACACTGACTTCTTGATCTTTGCATGCATGAACTGACCCAGAGAGTTACCCTAACCCAAGCTTAAACAAGAAAGTAAGGTGTTGGGGATATGTTCAGTCCCCAGTACCACACACACACAAACACACACACACACACACACACACACACACACACACACACACGTAAGTATGCGCTGCTGAGCTGCGGGGTGAGTTTCTTACTCAACCTACCTTGTCCAAGCACCTGGGAACAAGGATACCTATTCTGATCCCACCACCGTTAGGTGGTGGTAAAGCACCAGAGCCCCCTGGGCACTCAGCCTCGATTCCGTGTGTGGCCTCTGAACTCAGGTCAACCCCAGGGTGAGCCGGAGTGAACACCACAAAGATCGGGATTTCATTTCAAAACTTCGATGGCCAGGGGCGCAACTCAAACTTAAGTCCAATTAGAGGGAAGGAAAGTGACTTTTCCTGCACACCTCAATTTGTGGCTTGAAAAGTGAGCCCGCTCCCCAGATGCCTGCATGACAAGCAGAGCCCAGCCAACTGGCTCTTCTCTGACTGTCAGCAGCTTGGCCCAAGGAGGTGCTAATTTCTCATCTGAGAGAACGGTGCCATTTCAGGATGAAACGAGACCTCCAAGGGCCAGGATGACACACCAGCCCCATCTTCCATGCCAACTTCAGTGGACTGCTGGTGGCTTCCTGGAAGGCCACGTCAAAAGGATTCTAGGATAGCATCCAGGCACAGTGGGGAAGAGGGGATGATTGATTAGAGAAGTCTGCCGGGGGAAGGCAGAAAAGGAGCACATAAGAGGGGCAAAAAGGGAATGGGAGAAAGCCATGCTGACCCTGAGTGTGAGGCTATTTCATTCTATGTGTGAGAAAGTCCAGGCGCAAGGAAAGGTGCCTAGACTCCCCAGGTGCGTGGTCCTTAAGTCAGGTTTTGAACACTTGTCTCTCAATTCCAGCTCACTGCCACTCTGTTGCCACCAGCTGTCACTTAGAAATAATTATTCCTAAAATGCAAATGAGATGCAGCCCCCCTGCCTCTCTCAGATGTCTCTTGGTAGCTTACTGTTTCTGATTTGACATGAGCGACAAAATACAAAACTAAATAATGGCCCAAAAGAGAGAACTTTCTCTGAGTGGTGATAAAGGAGAAAGGCAAAGAAAGCGAGGGGTTGAGAAGGACTTGATGGGACACAGCACTGCTGGCTCTGAAGACGAGAGGGCTCCAGGAGAAGAAAAGGGGATAGCATGAAGGAGCAGAGAGACACCTGCGTCAAAAGCCAGGGAAGAAATAGAGCCCTCAGGCCTACAGGTGCAGGAACACAGCTAATCAACAACCTAGGTGAAGATGGTACAGTGGTTTTCCAGACAGGACCCAGCCTGGAGGACTGGTGTTAGCCCTGTGGTTAATAAACAGAGGACTCAGCAGAGACCACTTGGACTTGGGAGCTATAGACCTAGGGGATGATCAATGGAAGTTGTGTTAACCTGTCTAGATTTCTGATGAATTGTTATGCAGACTAAAAAACCAATGCAATGGCAGCCGAACTGTGTGCCCTGTGGATGGTTGACAAAGCCACATGAAGAAATGGAATTTGTCACAATCTTGTTGAGGGAGGACAAGTTGGAAACAACTGCATGGGGTTCCCTCAAGAGGAGCATCTAGAGAATGAGTGGGCCATGCCGATTAAGGCCTACAGTTCTCATGATGTAGCATTTCTGTTTCGTATGTAAATCGAGCAAGAGTTGTGTGGTTAGCATAAGAACTAAACAACAACAGCCTCCAAAATGGAGATCGTTAAATAGTTTTGTCTGGTCAGTAAAACAGAGAAAAGGAATTCTTTTCCTTATTCACATGTGCAAAGTCTGCACACAGCTACGTTTGGTAAAGGTTGTGTCAACAACTGGGGAAGCTCCTGCATAGGAGGAGCAAAAGGCATTTTCAGGAATACCCCAAGACTTTAACGAATGATGTTCACTGATGATGCTGCCCATCCTCAAGCTCAGACGAGCTACTTCAGGTTCTTTGCAACAAGCCAAGAGAGGCATTTGTCTGTTTCCCCAAAGCCAAAACCTTGATCACAATTAAGTTTTATGAAATTATAACAGCACAAACTTAATAGCGACCATGCACTGAGGTCTTTCCTCAACTGTCAAGCACTTTCTAAAGTACTAGGCATGGTTTAGGTGTCTTTCATCAGCTATGTTGATGAAAAGAACCAAAAATAAAAATAAAATTTTTTCAGTGAAGTTGCCTAAGGTAATGCATGTGCCTTCTTTCCTAACCCTGTTTGTCTTTAGAGTCTGGGGCAGACAGAAGCCTTGTCCCACCTCCAGCCATACCCCAGTTGCTTGTGTTCCTAGCCCTGGCACCAACTACGTTCAACCACACCTTTCCCTGTTTTGTTTTGCATTTGGTACAGGGTCTCAATATGCAGCTTGGACTTGTAGGACTCCTGTTTTCAGCCTCCCCAGCACTGGGATTACAGGTATACACCACTATGTCTGATCTCCTAGCTGGCTCAGCATGCCCAGGGGCGGGGCTGGCATAGCATGTGGTACTGGGGATCAATCCCTAGTCCCTGTGCTTGCCTAATCAGGCACTTAGTCTACCGAGCCCTTTAGCTTTGTTTTTTTGTTTGCACTTTACAAAACAGTGAGCTGACCTCTTCCATGGACCATGTCTAACTCCCATTCTGGAATGTTCCCAAAGGTGGAACCCAGCAATAGGTCTTTGCATCTCAGTTTACAGTGAATCATCCATAGTCAGTGCCACTTTTCTAAAATTATATTTATTTGTTTACTTAATTGATACATGGTCTTGCTACACAATTGAGATGCGTAGTGATCCTCCTGTCTCAGCCTTCCCAGCATTGGGATTACAGGTGTGTGTCACCATGCCCGGTTTCAGTGGCCAGCACAGTGTGCCCAGGGTCCTGGGCCAGCACAGCACACAGTACCAGGGATCAAACCTGGGCCCTAGCATTTACCAGGCAGGTGCTTAGACTACCGAGATATCTCCTCAGCCCCATCAGTGCCACTTTTTAAATCTTAGTCTTTATCGTAACAAAGAACTTAGAAAAGCAAAATAGAAATGGAAGGTAGAGAAACCACACATGAATAAGAGAAAGTATGGGAAAGACTGCAAAAAAGAGAGAAATGGAAAATCCTAAGAAGCCTACACAGAGAGTTCAAAGACCTAGACCTTCCTCCTCTGAAACCTACCACATTGCTGCAAGATGCAGCAGTCACCCTAAGACCAAGATGGCCCCCTTGTGGTGTTCAAATCCAGGTCAGGCCTCCTTCACCTGTAGCTGCCCTGGGACTCCAGACCACGCTTTGGCTGCTCAAGTCACCATTCTGTTTTTCTTGTTGAACTGAACGTGGAATCAGTCCCAACATGAAGAACCAAACCTAGCCACAGGAACTCTTGCCTCCACCTCAGGACCTCCTGGTCCAAACCTAATGAGAGATTCAAATGTACTCCATGGGCTTCTCCATCCTTCCAGAAACCACACACATCTGGAAGACTCTTGGGCCATTAAGGTTTCAGAGCCTTGGCCTTCAAGGTTACCATTCCCAAGTGCTTTGCTTCTATGTCCTTAAACATAATGGTTGGAGGCGTAGGTTCAAGCCCCTGCATTGCCCACATATTAGCTGGGTGGCCTTGAACAGCTTCCTTTGCCTCCCAAGACCCCAGTTATCTCATCTCTAATGGTGAAAGTATGTCTGATTCATCACGCTCTAGAAAGGAAAAGTTACACTGGCAGACAGCTAGCCCAGCGCAGACGTAAGGAAGAGCTAACAGCTCGGCCATGGTGCTGCGGGCCATGAGATCACCAGAGCTGGAGGAGCCTGCGAATGGCCTCTAAGCAAAGACCACGCTGCCAGAGTACACAAGAAAGAGGTCCTACACACATCCAAAGCTTCCTTCCCACTCAAGATCAGTTATATGAGCTTTTTCTTTAAGTCTCTTTTCAAATTTCTATGCCACAGCGGAGGATATTAATATTTCTCCATTGCCAAAGCCAGCACCCTGCTCTGATTCTGAACATAATAAGCACACACCAGCCCTAGGTTTCAGATCATTAACTTCTTCCCCTTTCCTTCTTTTTATTCTATCATTTCGAACTTGGAGCAACCAAAGGGATTTATATTTTAAACATTATAAAAACATCCCTAAAACATCAGTTGCTCTCTGGCTGAAATCTTTTAGTAACCATTATCCTAAGCCCCAAAATCATTACATGGATGAATTGCAAAACCCTGAAAATTATGTGTTTAGAATGGAAAAAATAACTCAAAGCAGTGGGTTCTGGAAAAATCACTTAGAATATGCTGTCCCGTTGCCACCAACACATTATAGGTGCTTCATTTTCTATACTTACATTTGCTAAGCTTTGATTAATATATAGCACTAGGAAAGCTTAAAATAGTGAGGGATTAAGCGTCTTAGACCTTAACATCAGCCTTCAGTAAGAGGCATTAAGTGACTTAGATTCGCATCCAATATTGGGCTTTCTAAAACAGTACGAACGTTCTTCTTGATTCAAAAACAGATGCAATTCTCTTTTTAAAAAATATTGGTACTGGGCTGGCCAAATAGCTCAGCAGATTAAAGGGCCTGTAAGCAGGTGCATGGGCCAGGGGTTTGATCCCCAGGCCTGCCATGCTGGCCCCGCCTCCAGGACATGCTGAGACAGTAAATTGAAACTGAGTGTAGTGGTACCTGCCTGTAATCCCAGTTCTTGGGAAGTTGTAAACAGGTGACTCACTACGAGCCCAATCTAGTAGTGAGACCCTGAACATCCTGTAGACCCTTCCCCAAAATAAAAAAAAAATTAATTTTATACATATATACTTGTAACTACTACATGTTAACCTCAAATCTGAAACTTGATGAGGTTTCACTCTAGAGATAATCTACTTTCTACCTCCAATGGAGAACTGAGACACTCTAAAAAGAGATATTGAAATCCGAATAACCCAGCACAAGAGGTTCTGGTTGGTCACAGCCTCCTTCACAACTTGAGCAACTGTTCTGTCACTGAACAGCAGCTATGAGGTTTTACTGAATGAGGTTGGGTAGCCAGACGGGGTAGTGCATGCCTAGAATACCAGCCCTCTGGAGGCTGAGGCAGGGGGACTGCCTTGAGTTCAAGGACAACACATTAAATACCTGATGGAGCACTGTGCAAGAACCAAGCTGGAAACTGTAAGGGTCCACTGAGAGACATCCATGAGCACAAAAGGCAAAGATTTCCGGGCTCCTAGTACTTCAGGGGGACTGTCCCCCTTGGGGATGTCTGAAGATCACCTGCAGAATTTGTTTCTTGATAAGCTTGCCTTTTCTCATCACTGCTATATGAGCCTCGCTGTTAACCCTAAACACTCTGTCTCCACAATTGTGGGGTTGCATTTTCCCCTCAGTTCATATAAGCACATACACAGTCTACTGAGGCTGAGGGAGGTGCGGTCCCTTCTCAAGGCAAAGGTAAGACAAGGAAGTAAAGGACGGGGAAACGTTGCTAAGGAAGAAGCTGCTGGCGTCTGCCTGCTCCCTCATAAGACCTGCAGCCATCTCCAGGCGCCTAGGTTTCTGCTGACTGGTTACTGGTACCAGTTGTGACCATGGAGTGTACCACACATACACACAGAGGACCCAAAAGCCAGCGGAGGCTTGGCCAGGCTGGTGACCCCTTGGGCCATCCCCCCATAGAAAAATATGGGCTACTTCCTCATTATATGTAATCATACTTAAAAGCAGTGGAAAAAGTTCTTAGGCCCAGGGCCTTAGGACTTAAATCACTGTCTTGGAAGTTTTTCCTTGTTGGCAAAGCCAGAAAATGTCCTGGTTTGGTTTGGGCCTGGTAGAAGTGACAGGTCCTTTTGGAGGAGGTTTTGGAACCCAGTGACCCTCCTGATAACTGGAGTAGGATGATGTGTTACCTTCTATCATGATAAATGTCATGATACAGGCATGGGGCCAGGGGATCTCTTCCCTTCTCAACTGCAGTCCAAGGTAAGCAGGGGCAGGGACGGACTGCCAGCATTGCCCCCTCTGACCTGGAATCCTACCCTGCATTGTATATTGTGACTGCCTGCTCGATGGCATCACCTGATTATCCAGCCACCCACTTGCTCATTACTGAGTAGCATCAGGGAACGTAAGGCATCAAATGAAATGGAAAACCCAGTGCAAGCTGCTTTCGTGCAGCGCCCTGTGGCCCTTGGCCCCCTGGGGCTGTGCTCTGGAAGAGAGGGCAACACGCCAGAGGAGACCCTCTTCTCTATACCTGGAACCCACCACCAGCCCCTTGCTCACTTCAGAAGGGCAGAGCTAACTTCAGGCAACAAAAAGGCCCCATGTCTAAACACCAAAACGTAGCCAATCAGCATTCCCAGGAGAGTTTCTGGGACAATTCATCTCAGCTCTTTTAACAGTATTTTCCATGTTAATTATCCAGAATAAGAGCCAGAAAAATATTAGGACGTTTATCATGATAGAAGGTAACATTTCGTCCTACTCCAGTTATCAGGAGGGTCACTGGGTTCCAAATTCTCCTCCAAAAGGACCTGTCACTTCTACCAGGCTCAAACCAAACCAGGACATTTTCTGGCTTTGGCAACAAGGAAAAAACTTCCAAGACAGTGATTTAAGTCCTAAGTTCTTAGGCCCTGGGCCTAAGAACTTTTTCCACTGCCTTTAAATATGATTACATATAATGAGAAAGTAGCCCATATTTTTCTAATTCTTGGGTCCTTCATTCATCAAATGCTTTCTCTGAGTGCTATTTGATATCCAAGAAGGCTTAAGGGCATTTTACAAGTCTTTAAATTTTCTTCCCTCTTTGAACTAAGAAGGTATTTTTTTTTTAACTTTTTGCTAAGAGTACACTAAATCTGAACCTCAAAAGATGTTAGGTCAGTCTGAAATTTAAACCTCCTCAAAGCACAAGTGGATCCTAACCAAAGAGAAAAAAAAAATATGCTTGCTTCTCTCAAGTATTTTTTTTCCATTTTGTCTTCTTATGAACACAATAGAGAAAGGTGTTATTTAAAGGTATGATATCTATGTTAAAATATATTCTTTGGGCCACGAAAGAAAGCTAGCTAGTTTTTGGGTCAGCTATCTGAAAAGAAAAAGCCATCATTTAACCCAAATGTTCCATAAGTCAGTAAACAGCCACATACCACCACACACAGAGAGAGAAGCTTATGTAAGGCCACGAGCTACGCTGAATCCTTTACAAACTAAAACACGACATTAGAAAGCTGCTCAGTGTCACACCCGTGTGTTTCCTTCCATTTCATGGTTGATATCTTGAAAAAAAAATTTTTTTCTTAACAAGATAAAGACATTAAACCTTTCCCAGTCCAAAGATGAAAGATTATTTCAGGTCTCACTGAGGAGAAAAGCTGAGCACAACCCTTTCATCTGAGCCTCCAGCACAACTAAAAAATCTTAAGAGTTCAAAGCCAAGTGACGAGTACTTCCTCTGTCCCCAAACGTTTCCCTGATTTTCAAAGACAAAAATCACAGACACTGTGATTATCTTTCATCATACACAAGATACATTAAATAGAAGAAAACCTTTCCACTACTTTCTTTTTTTTTTTTTTTTTTAAAGACAAGAGCAGAAAAATCAACCCGCAGAAGTGATCCAAGGACAGGAAGTGAGAGCGGCTTCCTGAAATGCTGGGCTGCAATCCCCGTAATCAGCAGAGGACACCACTCGCCACATCTGGGCGGGCACCGGGGCTGATTATGCTAACGATGATTGAGCTCGATGAATAGCAAATCTGCCATATTGTGGCTGGGCAGCCAGTGGAGATAAAACACTGGCATTTGAGACCTGCTGCGGGGCGGCTCCCTTCCCCTTTACAAACATCAGGCAGACAGCAACACTGTCACCACAAAACTGTTGGTTCTCCTCTAGGGATGCTGTGGACCTGTGTTAGTCATGCAGCTGAAGAAACATTCTCCAACACGAAAGAAAAGACAAGACTTCTGCTCTACTGAGTACAGGCACACCTGTGAGCTCCGGAAGGCAAGGCTATGCGTCTTCATCTCTCTTGGCCAGGAACCTGCTGACGAAGGGGCATAGCAAAAGCAATTGACAAATCTTAGTCAGATCAATGAACTGATGAAGGTCTGCACCAGTCCTCCAGCCCCTCAGGGAAGCAGATTCCAACTCCCCACATGTTGCTTCACAGGCTGCGTTTACTATCAAATGTCCCAGAAATCATAGGCGCTGAAGAGAACAGACAAGTTTTGGGTTCCACATTGCACTACCAGACTTCACATTGTGTATCACGCCCTCCCTTCATCACCTTAGGCAAGTTCCCTTATCTCTCTCGGTGCTTCAGAGCCCCTTGCCTGTGAAATGCTGATTAAAGCAGCCCTGACCCCACAGAGAGTTTCTCATGACTGAGACAATCCATGCAAGAGACTTAGAGTAGCATCTAGCAAGCAGCAAGCCCTCAACACATAGAAACCATCTCTACCTACGTTTGCTGTTGATAGGTATTGTATTAGTTAGGGTTTTACTTAGAGGAACAGATATTGTCACAAGATATACAATGTCTAAGGAATTACGAGATTGGCTTCTAGCAGTCAGCCGCAGAGTCAGATGAGGAAGCGTGCAGAGGGTGTCTGCACACCCCAGACTGAAGAATTCAGTCCCAAGGTCTGAAGCTCACTGCAGTGTCCCGTGCAAGTCTCTATTCATCAGCTGATGGGTCTGTGACGGAAGACTGAAGAGTCTGCAGCAGAAGCTGAAGGATCCAGGCCAGAGGGGAAGGAGTCTGCACTGCAAGCCAGGCAATGAAGTCTGAGCCGAAAGCAAAGACAGAAGCTCCTCTGAGCAAGTGGAAGTTGGACCCCCTTCCTCAGCCCCTTTGTATGGTCTCTTTGTGCTCAGTCACTCTGGGGCAGGCCCATTGCACCGTAGGGTCTGCCCTCTGACCCCACCAGCAGGAAGCCAAGTTGACACAAAGTATCAATCACTACAGGCATATGGACTGCTGCTAAGATTTACATGTTTAGCAGGGTGTGGGGGCACATCCTGCAGTCTCAGGGCTTGGGAGGCTAAAAACAGCAGGATCGCTATAAGTCCTGTCTATGCAGTGAGACTCTACAGACCTTACACTAAAAATATACAAAAAAAAAAGATTGACATTGTCTAAGTTGGGCTACTGTAAATAAGGTCACGTGTATCAGTATAAGATGATGTTTTTTAAGTCTTTCAGGAAGACATCCGGAAGGGGCAGAGCTGGGTCAAATGGAATCTCTATTTTTAGTTTTCTGAGGAATCTCCGTACTGATTTCTATAGTGGTTGGATAAGTTTACATTCCCACCAACAAGGTAAAAGGGCTCCCTACAATCTCACCAAGCATTTGACAGCCGTTCTTTTCTGTAGTAAGGTGGGATTTCAGCATTGCTCAGATTTGTATTTCTCTAGTGGCCAAAGATACTGAGCACTTCTTCATGTGCCTATCAGCTACGTATTACTTTTCTTGAGAAGTGTATGTTCATTCGGTTGTCCATTTTCTGATTGGGTCTTTTATTTTAGAAGTCTAATATTTTTAGTTCTCAATATATTCCAAGTATCAATCCTTTATCCAAAGAGTAGCTGGAAAAAAGTATTTTCCCATCCATTCTGTGGTTGTCTCTTCACTCTGTTGTGTGCTTTTTCTGTAGAAAATTTTGATTTGATATAATCCCACTTATTGATTCCGGCTATAATTGCTCGTGCAACTAGTATGCTGTTCTACAACTCCTTGCCTATGTCTATATCTTTAAGATTTTATCTATTTTATCTTCTAGCAGATTCAGTGTTTGCTTTTATATCTAGGTCTTTCCTCATCCACTTGATTTACCTCACAGAGAGAGATAAGTCTAGATTCACTCCTTGGCGTGTGGGCAACCAGTTGTCTCAGCACTACGTGTTAAAGACACTGTCTCGTCTGCAGCATATGTTTTTGGCTTCTTTCTCAAAGATCAGATGGCTGAAGGTGCCTGAGGTTGTTTCTGAATCCTCACTTCTGTGCTGATCATGATTCCGGCTTCTGTGCCAGAACCAAGCTGTTCTTAATTACTGGAGCTCTGCATTCTAACTTGAAACCCAGGATCGCAATGCCTCCTGCATTGTCCTTGTTGCCTAGTGTTGTTTGTACTATTCGGGGTCTCATTTTATCCCAGATAAATTTTAGGATTCCTTTTTCTTGTTCCATGAAGTTCTGTTAGTATTCTGACTGGGAAGGCCTTATATCTACATATCATTATTGGTCATTGGATCACTTTGACAACATTAATCTGCCTGTTCAGTTACAGGGGATGTCTTTCTGTTCTTCTGATGGCTCCTTCTACCACTGTGGATTTTCAACTTACAATATATTTCTGACACAACAGGACATAGCCCCCTTGCGACTCTAAGAGCATCCGCACTTAGGACACAATGGCTTCTTGGCTTAACTACAGGTTACGTTAGCAAGGAAGCCACCTGCCTTTTTACCACCTCAATGCCATCTCTATCACAATATTGTGTCACAGTATATGCTCAGCAAATAATGGAAGACTGAATGGGTGGATTGAAGAAGAAAAAAAAATCCTTTAAGCAGTTTGATAAGTACTGTCATTTTTTAGTGTTCTTTTGAAAGCCTTCAAACGTTTACTTATTCAACTTTAAAACTGTGAAGAAAAACTCTTGGGCAAGCAGGGTCTTAAGCAGTATATGGATGCTGCTTATAGATGTCTGTAGCACAGAGGAATAAATGCACATATGCCTTAGACTTGAAGCTTTCTTATATGGGTCCTCCATGGGAGGAAATGTACTGTTCTGTCTTCCCCTCACACCACCCTGGAAAACTGTCTGCTTCAGTGGTGTCTCTTTTACCACCACTCCCTCATGACCTTGGAACACAATAGCTTTCCTTCCCTGGCCCCACCATAGCCCAAGCCTGTTAGGACACACAGACATGCTCTACTGAATCCTGCAGTCAAAACAAACACGTCAGCAAAATCTACCTGTCATTGCTATAGATGTATGTGGGGCCAGCAATTATACAGCCTGTCACAGGTTCTAGGAATTGTACAAGTGAAATACAGAAAAGGTCCTTAGGGAACAGCAGCAAAAAATCAAAACCCATGTTCCCTCCCCACTGCCCCCACTCCCACCTCTCTTCACTGAGCTCTTCTTCCAGAAAGCCGCATGGGCTTCAGAGAACTCACGGCTTAACTGGTTTATCAAACACCGTGAAGGGACTTCTGAAATTTTTATGTGGGAAGTAAGGGAACTACACATCCCCCAGCTTTCAGGACTCCAACACGGCACGTTCAAAGTATATTTGCAGGTGTCAGGGCAGATCCTCCACTTTCCCCTCCATATACCTAAAGCGTTGTGGGGGAGAATATCTAAGACGTGTATCACTGGAGACCCTAGGGCTCCAAGCGTGTAGGCTGCCTTGCTGGAGGGAAGAGTGACTCTATGCCACTCTCAATCCTAGAAAAGAACGGCAGAGCTGGAAACCATGATACACCTCCAGCTGTGATGCAGCATCTACTCATGCAGACAAGGAGATGATGAGGTGTAGAACTCTCTATCCAGACCAGAAAGCATCAGCTCTTCGGCCAGAATCCTTGCCCCCGCCCTCATGAGCAGCCCTGAGGCCTTCCGCACTCACTTTATGGGCCAAGCGCTGGCTTGGCTGGGAGTACCCAGCAATGAATGGAGCGGCCCTAGGACCAAGCTGAGAGGGCTGGCAAAGCAAGATCATTGTACACTTACGATGGCAAGTCCAGTTAATCCCAGGCTGTGAGCGCCAGGAAGGAATCTGGATGCCCAAAGACGAAACTTTATTCCAAATGTAAAGAGAAGATGGGCCCACGTATTATTAGCAGCTAAAGTTGTTGTGAGGATCGAATCAGAATTCAAAGTATCCAATTTAACATGACTATCACGTTCCACTTCTCCCCTATGGTAGGGACGCTGGACAGAGATGCTACATTAAATGAGAGATGTCACTCGAATGACAACACTGCTCAGAACCCGTAGGCTACTGAGCCATTTCTTCTTACTGAAAATGTAACTGAGCATCTACTATGTGTCAGGACATAGGTGCTAAAGACAACAGAGGATGTGACATGATGCCCTCATGCTTCTGACAACTATAGGCCACAGTAGCTATGAGGAACCTTCTAGAGCTTTCACTGGTGCCAACAACCCACTATGGCACATGTACCATAGGTTCACCACCACTGTTCTAGAGAAAAGAAAGAGATAAAAAAAAAAAAAGGCAATTGTGTACAAAGCTACTCCGGAGACAAAAGGGCACGGTAGCTTGATATGGGGTTACAGGGCAGATGATGGAGACTGCCTAGTCGGTGCCAGCTCTTCCAAGATGCCCTCAGCTGAGGCTTGAGTGATATGGCAGGAATTCAGATGACTGGGGGAACAGTGGGGGAAGGTGACAGGCATGGTCCTGAACAGAAAGAGGGAGGCATGTTTAAAGAGTAGCAAGAGGACCAGCAAAGTCCACTGAGAGGAAAGCCAGAAAGTTGTGGACATGAAGGAAGCATATCCTAGGTGCCTTCTAACCCTGGGTGGGAATTTCAGGTACTCAATCCACAGAGGAAAAAGAAATCAACAAGACAGCCTGTAGAGTGACATCTCTGTACAGTGCGCTCTGGTATCTGATTAGAAAGCAGACGAATGTGCCCCAGCTGGTTCCGTGTAATAAGTGGCCCGAGTGGCTAGGGAAAGGGCTGATTCCACATTTACAGGCTCCAGCCATGACTGGCTCAGTTCTTAGGAGAAGTCAGACACTGAAGATCCCAGAGGAGGAGGAAGACACGTGTTTATTTACGTCTCCTCTACCCATATATTACCAAATCTCAGCAGAGCAGCTGGTCCCTAAACGCAACTGAAAATTCCTGAGCACCGCAAAAGCTGAGCGGCTACGATGCCGGGCCTCGCATCAGCAGCTGCAGACAGGCTTAGCCGCGCTTCTCAGAAGTCCCTATTATGCAGTTACATAAATGCATCGGCAGCCTTCTGTTTAACTAAATGAACTTTTCATTCTGTATGTTCCCTTTACATAAAGCTTTGTGCAACATATTTACAATGCCGTCATCATAAAGTTATTTCAGGAGATTCCTCCAGGGACAGTAAATGTTTCCAGGGACAATGGTCCTGGGTCCAGAAGCCTGGGGTTGCCCATCACCAATCTCCCCTGGAAGAGTTCTGTGCCCCCTTGCCACATAGTGAAACTACTTTGCTAGCGTTCTTTACAGAGCAGAAATGAAATCTCATCAGCATGACTTTGTGAAAGAGAAGCGTATCTCCAGTATTTTTTTTCTAAATGGTGCTTCGTTCTACTAAATATTTAGTCATGTAGACACAGCAACTTAAAGAACTCACAGTGGTGGGTTCGATCTGACCTACTACTTACTCCTCTCTTCATTGCAACTCTTGGCTCTACCCCGCCTTCACGCCACAGGAAGGGTCTTCCGGGGACCTGTTAGTGCTACGTCACTAAGCCACACTGGTAGAAAGAACAGCTTTCTCACTAGTCCCACAGGAAAGATGAGGCAACATTCGACTTCTTGGTCTAGCCTAAGTTCGCAAGCCCATGTTTAAGCCAATTCCGTGTCCAGGGACAGGTGAGACCTCAGTGACACAAGCATGGGGGTCCACCTGTGGCAGGTGCTCATGGAACCCCAGGATTAAGCAGAAGGAAAAGCACCAGGAAAGAACCCAGGAAATAAGAGGAAGGAAGACGTGATCAGATTGACACTTCAGTCACCTCAGCCCACACCAGTAGAGGCGTGCTGAAGGTATACGCTGTATCTAATCATATGTCACTGAACAATGTGGAATCTTCCTCTCTGGCCAGCATCATCTACAGCTTTATATCTCTCTGAGTCTCCCTACCATATATTATCTATTATTAATCACATCTGATTCCTCCAAGCTGTTATGAAAGTGTCCAATCAATACATTTAAACACTCACATGACTGAAAAGAAGTAGAATCACTTATCCCTAAAACCATCCCCAGGGGCTGGGGAGATAGCTCCGTGGCACAAGTGTCTGCCTGGCAAGTGCAAGGTCGTGAGTTTGAACGCCAGTCCTGTAAAAGAAATAAAGAAATAAAAAATAAAACCCTCCCCAACATGCTCGGCCACCTATTTTATGCTGGGTGTTGCCCCTGCATTGAATGCTGGTTGCATTAAATCTCCTCCTCCTTCCAGAGTGCCAAAGTGAATCTCTCCCTCTAGACCATCTCATGGATAAACTAAATTTAAGCATGAAGGTGGCCTGAGGCCCACACGCTGGGTTGGATTCAAGCCTTCCTTCCTCAGCCTCTGTTCTCCTCCATCAGCCAAGGCGGTTGCCGTCTTCCATTCCTGGGACTACCTGATCCTCCTCGACATATTTTGCTACACAGCAGTTATCTGGGCTCTCAATAAACAGTCCAGGGCTTGTTTCCTTGGTGCATCTCAGGGCCTGAACAGTGCTTCACAGATAGCACGTGCTCAGTAACATCGGTCAGCTCTAGAATTATTTATAGAATTACCTTTTCCATAATAACTTCCTATCAGATCCAACCTGGAAATGATCTACTAAACAGCTTTAAATTTAAAAGTATTGCCATGCCCAGCAGTACCAGGGCACTAATCTCTGAATGGGTTCAGATTATTCTCTGCGAAACGATTGCTCTTTGGCTCAGTCTGCTGCAGTCACGGAGGAACACGGCACCCACCACCGCTTGCCTACTGATTTCTTAAATTACTTCAAAACTTCTGAGGTCTTCAGCTTAGAGTCTGTCTAAAAAAAGAAATTCCCTCTTTCCTGAATAAATTTTAGTTTACTTCAGCGTTTTTAGTCAACCTTTCCAGAAAGAAACCATTCTCTCCAACATGACAAGATATACTAAAAAACAACAACAGTGGGAATAGAAGCTGTACAACACTGCTGACACCTGAAAGAGTAGGGAAAAAAATAGATGTGAGGGGAAAATCTAAGTCCATAAACATTGTGGAAAGGCAAAGCTCTCTCAGCTCTCACACTACATGCGGCAACCAATTACTCTCTCAAAAGAAGAATGCGGGTCTTACATGAAGTGGAACAATTAATTTCATGCTTGTCACCCCGGCCTCAATAGTAAGTTGATTTGAATCAGATATTTGTGGTACATTACAGCTTGCAGGGGACAGTTCTGGTGCCTCCCGAGCTGACGGACTGCCTTGATGGCTACCATTGTAAAACAATCCATCAATAAGAGTAATTATGGTATTGATCAAAGTAGTTGGCTGCTTCAGATTGGAATCAATTCTCAGGAGTAGCTGGGAACAGAAATATCTAATGGAGTATTCCATCACTAGTCACTGCAGCAACCGAAACAGCTAATATTCTGGAAAGCTCTTAATAATTACTCATTGAATCTGCATTTCTGCTTCAGTGGTCCCAACTAGGCCCTGCTTACTACGGCCTGAAAGTCAGGCCGAGTGGATGAAGGAGTGGCCAGACAGAGACTTATAAACCATCAGCATTAGACTCCCCATGGCAAAAAAAAGTGGAATAAATAATGTGACTAACCATCTTCCATAATTTTATTGTGTTCTGGTAATCTGAAAAACTCATCACTTTTTTTTTTCTATGACAAACAAGACTGTGAAGAGGCTTGCAGAGATAGCTCGGTGGTATAAGCACCTGTCTGGAAAGCACAAGGATCCCTAGTACTGTAAGCCACGCCAGCCCCAGAACCCCAGGCACACTGCTAGCCCCCAAACCAGGTGTGGTGGTGCATGCCTATAATCCCAGAGCTGGGGAGGCTAAGACAGAAGGATCACTATAAGTCCAAACTATATAGTAAGACCCTATACAAACAACAACAAAGAGAGAGAGAGAGAGAGAGATGGAAAGAAAAAAAAAGGAACTGTGAAGAAGAGAGCTTGGATTACAAAAGTCCATCAAAGTATCAATTAATGTAGTCCTTTAAATAATGTCTCAGCTACATGAGATTCATTTTAAAAGCATTCAGTGTTGCAGCTCCTTTTCCACTCTGCGTGACTGAGCACCACACTGGCTGGTCTGTCTTGCGCAATCATCCTAGGCTACTACTTTACAGAGGTTGTTCCTTCAATCGTGCAACTTCTGACATGGAAGTGGGCCTTGTCCATGGTGTGTAGGCTTTATCGAGGAATCTCCTATGAAGAGCATTACTAAGATATCTTCCAGTCCCCCAGCCCCAGCTCAAAGATGCCAAGCACAGATAAAAGCCCTGGAGTCAGGTTAGCGGCTGTGGCGTGCCTCCTTCCTGAACCCCCCATCAGAGAAGTTACTATTCTGCTGTCAAGGGAGGACAAGCATCTATCACTTTCCTGAACAAATGAGCTTTTGGGTTTTATTGCACACATTTTTCTCTCAAGTGAAAGAAAAAAAACATTGTCTAAACCTAGTTTTCTTTTTTTAAAAGTGAAAGAAAAAAATTATTTCAGTGTTTATGGCACCTGTGACAGAGAACAATAACACTGATGAGAAATCCCCATGCAGGAGAATTTTCGAGCTCATGCAGAGAAATCTGGACTTTCTGAGGAGTGGTGTAGGCTTAGGGAGACCCACAGTATAACACAAGCCTAACAAGCTTTCTTCCTTTTTTTTTTTTTAATGTATTTAGTACACGGTCTAGAGGGTCTCACTACACAGATCAGACTCGTAGTGATCCTCCTGTTTTTCAACCTCCCACGCACTGGGATTACAGGCACATACCACCACACCCAGTCTCAGTCACCATCTCAGTGTGTTCCAGGGGCAGGGCCTGCATGGCATGCTGGGGATCAAACCTGGTCCCTGTGTCTACCTAAGCAGGCACTGTAATCTGTTGAGCTATCTGGCCGGCTCAAACTTTCTTCCTTTTTCCCTCATTCAAATGCCTACTGATTTATAATTAGACACTGCCAGGTCCAAGGAGAACCACCCCCCCAGGGCCTGAGGAAAATTCCAGAAGCTATCGGGCTGCTCACCAGATGGCCCTTGCTCAGCAGTCAAGGAGTGGCTGCGCTTCTTCTTGACACAGTGATCCTGGCCATACCACATGCTCTCTACTGACAAGATTTTAGGTTTGCAAGAAGAGGGGTTGCAAACATTAAATCTGACATTCTTCTCAGCCCAAGACTCTACTTATACATTCTTTCAGCATATAGCTTGACGGCGAGTCCTCACAAAGCCCATTTTATGGCCCTGAATTTGCCAATGGAATGCTAAACCAACTATGCTTTCACTTTTTTTGTTTGTCTGTTTTTTATTGCCCACCTCAACTGTGACATATTGCAAATGTGCAAGCCTCTCTGGGCCTCCGTGCAAGCATTTCTGTCTTGGCACAGGAGGGCAAATGATGACTTCTTAAGGTAGCCCACTTGCAAAAGTTTTCACCAGAAGACACTTGGGACGACCTGAGAGATGCTCAGAATATCTGGCCATCGACGAGAAGGAGCTCTGTGGCAGAGTGAACGGCATAAACAGAGGGCCTGACGCAGAAACATGGTATAGGCCAGCACAGAAATTGCGAGAGGAGACTTGGGAGATAGCTCAGCAGTCTAAGCACAAGCTTAGCTCAGGGACCTGGGTTTGTTACCCGGTACTGCATAGCCTGCTGGCCCCAGAACCTCAGGCATAGCAAGACAGCCCCAAAACTAGGCATGGTGCCACATGCCTATAATCCCAATGCTGGGGAGGCCAAGACAAGAGCATCTAAGTTGTAGGGAGACCTCGTACCAAATAAATAAATAAGAATTGAGAGAGGGAGAATTAGATTGGAAAGGGCCAAAAGAATGAAGCTTCAAAGGACTCAGTTGGTTATAAGCAACAAGAGAGCCATGCTAGGCTTTCGGCAAAGGCAGGAGCTGCTAGGAACAGGGCCTGCGCTCTACAGGCAGCCCAGAGCAACTGTGCAAAACAGCGCAGAAACTCGAACTTTCACAGGAGAGAAGATGATGCAATACTCAATTCTTCCAAAATTTAGCTCCTGTAACTAGGACATTATCTCAGAAAGCTAGTTAATAAATATTCACATGGACATTTGCATACCAAGTTGCAATGTTGCCTTTTTTTGTTATTTTCAATCTGCAAGAGTGCTCATTCTGCTATTCAGAATTTACAGAACCTAGTTTTACATTGTCTTCTTGTATATCAAAGCCTGAGTCAATTCCAAGCTCAGTTTGGAAATGTCTTAGTTCCTCTTCTCTCATTGCTGGGACAAACACCTGACACTCAAAATAAGGGAAGGAAAGGTTTATTTAGCTCACAGTTACTGGAGATTTCAGTTTATATTCAGCTGGCTCCAAGGCAGAGAGGCACATGGCAGAGGGCAACCTTCCATGGTGGCAGCTAAGAGCAAGAGAGCAGGGAGAGATAGCAACAGCTCAAGCAGCTAACTTCTCTTCCTCCCTTACACTGAAATGCAAATCACCTGCCCCAGGGGAGGTGCAGCACCCACACCCACAATAATCAATTACAAATTCCAGAAGCTGCCCCATGACTGCATGAGGCTTTGGGGGGACACCTATACACAAACCATAACAGGAAAATTTCGAGATCATCACAGTATATTCATTTAAAGGCTTCCCAGATTTAAAGTCAGAATGACTAATTCTCCTCAGTTTTATTAACATTGTCATTAAATCAAACATGACTTCATTTTTAAGAAGGGAAAATTAGGTTTGGATGGGTTTTTGTTTTGTTCTGTTTGTTTTTTATCTGAGATAAAAATGTGTGCAGTAAAAATGAAACATCCGTTTTGTCTGGGAAAGTTATGTTTGTCTTCCCTTGCCCACAAAATACTATTTTTTCTGAAGAAAAGATGAAGGAAGAAGACATACCACAGTTCGCTGGACTCCAGGGCTTTTATCTGCATTGGGCCCGTCTTCAAGCTGGAGTCAGAGGCCTGGAGCATGTGTCCTATTAGTGCTCTACACAGGAGATTCCTTGATGAAGCCTGTACCGCAGATAAGACAGACCTTCACCCGAGAAGTGGCACTAATTCCTTTACAGCTTATGAGCTGCGGGGCGGAACATCTTCCTGTACCATTCTTGCTGATTCTCATGAAGCCAAAGCGGGATAGTTCTACTTTAATTCAAATTACTTGGAACAAAACTAACAACAGTACTAATAACAACTAACTTTTAACACAGCACCTATGTGCTACATGCTATTTTAGTGCTTAGCATTATGTTTTGTTTTGGTTTTGGTTTTTTGTTGTTGTTGTTGTTGCTGCTTTTTGTATTTTAGGGAAGGGTCCATAGGGTGTTCAGGGTCTCACCACTAGATTGGATTCGTATCGACTGTCCTGTTTACAGCCTCCCAAGAGCCGGGATTACAGGTGCATGCCACCACGCCCAGTCTCAATTTAGTCTCACTGGGGCCCCTTGCCCTGGAGGCGGGGCCAGCACGACAGGACCAGGGATCAAAAGTATTCAGCATTTATACCTCATTGTTAGACTTTTCTGCTGGATGGTTAAGACCAAGATGAAGCAAGACCTATGTTACAAATAATATGTAACTCTTGTATCTGACAAGGTTAGTCAGGTCCCCTCAGGCTTTACCCTGAAACCATGTACTGTGGTTTGTAAAACTTTTGTCAGTGTCAGCCATCTGGATGAATCATGGCCATTGCTTGACCATTTTGCTCTCTGTGGAAGCCTGAGAGAATGTTTTCTCTCTAGGTGACTCTCTTTTGGACACTGTACATTATCCATCACTTTCCTCTGCGGCCCCAAAGGAAAGCCATATTAATATGCTGAGTTGTAAAAGACTCAAGTCAACAGCCTCTAATAATGCCAGATGAGCTGATAATCTACTACTGTTATGGACTATTTGACTACATGTACAGCTACTTTCTCTTTGTGCAATGAAAAGAAAGATCTGTATTAATGATGTTTAGACAAGAAATCATGTCTGCATCTTGTGCTCTGAACAATTATGACAAAGACAACATTATGCAATGTATTAACTATTGTAAACATAATAATAACAATAAATAAAGAGTTTAGCATTTAATCCTTGAAATTGTACGCATGACTTACTATTGTCATCTGCATCCTCATATATGAGATTTAAGCTCAGAAAGATTGAATAGATTGCCCAAGCCCCTGTATTTTTCTATTAATACACATTGGGACACACCTATAACCACAGAGAACCTACCAGAGTTTTGCATTTGTGTTTGCAAAACTACATCACTGCACACCTACAGAATAAAAATAGTGCCCTGTTCCAAAATGCAGTGATTGCTTTTTAGAAGCTAACTGAGTTCTCTCACCGATTCCTAGGCCACCATCTACCCCATCCTCACCTCAAATGGGAAGATGAAAGGGTGGTGAGGAAGCACCACATTGGGAAATAATAAGTCCTTTGCCCCTGGAGTCCTTCGTGGAAACGGAAAGTGACCCTCAGGGGATCAGACACATCCCAGGCCAACACAAGATGTCCTTTCATGGATGAACACCCCTTCACAGGGCAGAGCCCTCAAGTGGTCTAAGAAACAGGAAAATCCTCATTGCTCAGCTCCTCTCTGACCTAACCCAGCGATTCACTGCAAGAAATCACAGGGAATCATATTTTAACATGACTTTTATGTGATTTTATGGAAAATCTTTGAGTTAGAAATTTTCATCTCTAATCTTGGCTAAGTGTCCATTTAACCTTGCTACCCATGGAGTTCTCCAAAAGCCACTGTTCACAAACTCAAAAATACTCCAAATCCAAGTATGTGGAAGAAAAATACGCCCACTTATGACTCTTGTTCTCAAAAAATAATTTAACATCCCAAGGCTGACTGAGCTAAGCAAAGAAAACCCAAGACACATCGCATTCTAACAGTATTTTCTAACGTTATTTGGTACAAAGTCTCACTATGCAGCTTGGACTCCGTGGTCCTCCTGTTTTCAGTCTTCCCACTGATGGAATTATACGTGTGCAGCACCACACCAGTTCCCAGTGGCTGGCTAGGGGAGGGCCAAAGTGACATTGGTACAGGGGATTGAACCCTGGTCCCTGCACTTGCCTAAGCAGGTGTTTAGACCACTGAGCTATCTTGCCAGCCCTCTTACAGTATTTCATAACGTCACACTGACACAAAAAGGCCATGAGCAACCATTCCTGAAATGAGGGGTCAAACTCAGAACAGTTTGAAGTCTTAAATATTAAAGATCCAATTTCAGAGGCATGTGTGAACAAGACAGACACAGAATGATTCCCTGAGAAATCAAATCTTGACCTTAAGAGACCAGAAAGTTCCCCAAAGTGTGGATGGGTTGCTGAAGCCAGGAAAGGATGAAAGGACCAAAGTAAGATGCATGAAAGGCAAAGGCTGGCCTTGCCACCTGGTGGACAGTCACCCTGCGGCTTTTCACTCTGTGCTACCTCTAGACCCCCCACCCCAACTCACCCACCTCGCAGGGAGGCCCCAGCCAACAGCTAGGCTGGCAAGAGCCTAGGAAGCACGTGGTGGGTACCAGCAGATGGACAGCACAAACAGCTGAGGGACACAGGGAGACATGGACAGTGGTGAGTGGCTGGTCCCTGGCCAACAAGACCGAGCAGCGAGCATCCTCCAGGCCCTTGCACTGAGCATGCCGAGTGCTCGTGACATGGCATGAGCCAGTGAATGTCTCTGTGAACCCCCTCGTTGACTGCCAAAGCCATAGGCAAGAAAAAGTCCAAATAAAGCACAGTGGGCATGAGCCAGGCATGGCGGCACATGCCTGTAATCTCAGACTCAGGAGCCTGCACCAGGAGGATGGTTGCAAGCTTGAGGCCGGCCTTCACTACAAAGTGAGATCAAGAGCAGCCTAAAGTGCAGGGAGACCCTGTCTCAAAAAGACTATATCTATTTCTCTCAAGTCATATGTATATTCCTGTTCCAATATAACCATATTCACCTGGATTTAAGGGAGATGCAGATTGCAATACCACAATATATATTGCCATATATATATGTATTGTCACATATATGTATTGCTATACATATATGCATTGCATTATATATTGCCATATATATGTATTGCCATATACATATACGTATTGCCATATATATATATATGTATTGCCATATATATATGTATTGCCATATATGTGTGTGTGTATATTATGTGTGTGTGTGTGTATATATATACACACACACACGCACACACACATATGTATTGCCATGAGAGAACTAAGACATTGGCTTACTGCTATTAACCACGGAAATGAGACACAACTCACCCCACACTCCCTTCACTTGACACTAATAAGCAGAGCTGATAACTAGTAGCAGTCTACAATAGAATTAAGTCATTCTCAAGTAATCTTTGTTGTAAAATATGGTACAAAAAGCTCAAACCAAATCTATGGCTATCCACTAAGAATCTCATTGCAAGATCTTCCCACAAAAGAAGAAAAAAAAAGACAAGAAAAAGGAAAGAGAGGGCAAAAAAGGAAAATATGAATTATTAAGCTTAAAAAAAATCAGCTCAACAAAAACAGAAATCAGACCACTAAGATCCAGATACTTTACACAGCAGCATCTTAAGAGCCCAATTAAGGAGGCTTCCTGAAGAGATTACTGTATACATAAAAAAATCCTTACATAAATACCAGAAGGAAGTAGATTTCAACAGGAGCACTAGAATAGTAAAACACCAGAGCCTCGCTATAACCCAGCAGGCCTCCTAGTCTCACCCTACGGTTCCACCTCATAAGTGAAACTATTTTAGGACAAGATCATTTTGAGGTTTATCTAACCCACGCCTTGGAGCCAGGTCCCTTGACACTAATTCTGCTCCATATTAGCTTTATACTCTTGTTGGAACAGGAGTATAAAGCCATATTCACCTGGATTTAAGGGAGAAGACGTAGATTACCAGAAAAGATATAAGTTGAGTGAGGTTTAGAAAGGCTGTTCACTTACTCCATTTCTGAACTTACCATAAGAGTTGCATAGAATGGCATTGGTGTGGAAGGGAAGGTGCGATTTGTGATCAATACTGGTTGCTATTTGAGCTTCCCACTCACTTCACTTACAGCAGTACCACGCAGTCTACAGATGCTCAGTAAACAAGCGTAGATGACCTTAGTGATTTCTGTAGAGAATCCTAGACTTGCGATCTTCCTCCTTCCTAAATAATCTATGATTTCAAATTAAGATGGTTACACAGATTTGTTCCCCTATTGCTTAAGAATACACATGCAGTAATGTTATGGTTTGTGTATACATGTCCCCCAAAGCCTGCTGCAGTCTTGGGGTGGTGGTCCGGATTTTGTAATTGATTATTTTGGAAATAGGTGCTGCCCCTCCCCTGAGGCAGGTGATTTGCATTTCAATGTAAGGTTGGGAGAGAAGTTAGCTGCTTGAGCTGCTGCTAGCTCTCTCCCTGTGCTCTTGCTCTTACCACCACCATGAAAGGTTTCCTTCCCTCTGCCCTGTGCCACTCTGCCTTGGAGCCAGCTGCATATGGACTGAAACCTCCAGTAACTGTGAGCTAAATAAACCTTTCCTTCCTTCATTTTGAGTGTCCGATACTTGTCCCAGCATGAGAGAAGAGTAACTAAGACAAGTAACTTTGGTAAAACTGCTGGAGAGGCCATGCACCCATGGGAGCGGCTGACTGCCCCTCCTGCCTCTGGCAGCGCAGCCTAAGGCTAACTCCCCTTCGTTTCATGGCTGAGCCTCTGCACTGCTGGCCCACTTCTGTCCTGCCCCCAAACCCACTCCATCCACCTTCCCAAGGGACCATGAAATAATCAGGGCCACATAGATGCCAACGCCCACTGGGCTGCTGCCTAGACTCAGGCTTCCCTGTCCTCGGCACATGAGCTCAATTCTCTCCCCTGATTCTGGTCACCAACCAAGCTGAGTGAGAACTGCACCAAATTTCTCCATAAGGTCAACACTGAACTTAACCATTGAATTGGATTTGGTTCTCATCCGACTTGATTTGCAACCAGAATCATGGAAAGAATAAAGTTGGTGAACTAAAGTTTCTATTTCATCAGACCCTAGATGTCTTAGTTACTTTTTACTCGCTGCTGGGACAAATAACCGACACTCAAAATGAAGGAAGGAAAGGTTTACTTAGCTCACAGTTACTGGAGGTTTCAGTCCATATTCAGCTGGCCCAAGGCTGAGTGGAACAGGGCAGAGAGCATCCAGTTCATGGCAGCAGAACAGCAACAATATGGTGACAGAGGCAACGGAACAACCAGGGGAGCAGAGACCAACAACGTGAGTCTGTCTCTCTGTCTCTCTTTATATCACGTTCAGGCTCTCTGCCTCAGCCTATTCACCTTAGGCCACACCCATAATCCCAGAAGGACTCAGACCCATAATCCCACTTGTACTAAAACACATAATCCCAGTGGATCATGAGTCAAGTCTCAAACTCTAGAAGTCCCCACCCCATGATAGCATGAGACTTTGGGTGGACAACTAGACATAAACCATAACACTACATCATCTAGAAGACCCCTGGCCACCCTCCCCCAACAGGCAGTGGCTTGGACAATCTGCACTTAGTCTGCTGTCTGGGCTTCTGTTCCTGTCTTTCTTTAATTTCTAAGACTGTTTATTCAGATCTTTGATCCTTTTGGTCAATAGATTTTCGTTTAAGTGGTGCCCTCATTAAGATTAAATACAGTGGACTCTAAATGTAGCCCAGACTCATTTATGAACAATGAGGATTATGACTGGAATTTTAGGTTTAACTTGTGACCAAAGTCTTGAGTTACAACCCAAAGGCCAGCTGCTCGTGTGGTTGTAAACAAGCACTCCCAATGCCAGTACACAGAAGCATCAGTCTGAGCCCAGATGCATATGTTTGTGGATGTGATTTTAGTCAGTATTTTCTATGATCACTATGATTATTACTAACAAAATGCCCCCTCCAAAAAAAAGCTAGGAAATAAAGTAAGGAAGGAAAAGAAGATAAACCAGTCACAATCAAAAGAGAAGGCTATTGTGGAGAAATATGACAGTGACAATAGTGTGATTGATCTTGCTTATATGTACAGCATGTCAAAATCTGCCATCTTATGGAGAAAATACCTATACAAAGAAGCTGGTGTCGCTAAAGGTGTTATTCAAATTAACTGTTACTCACAATCAACAGTGTCAGGTAAACTCTGAGTTTGTGAAAGAGCTAGGGCTATAAATACAATTCTTATAAAGGATAATCTATCAATAAAGGATAATGATAAAACATTTAGTGCCAGTAAGGGGTGGTTTTACAACTTTAAAGTGAGAACTGGGGTCCCTAGCTTTACTGGGAATGGCGAGGCTATACACCAAAGATGGTCTCAGATACAGACTAAACCCTTCGCGAGTTCTGGAGAGAACATTACAACATCCTTGAGAAATCCTGGGGCAATGTATCTCTAAAGGACACTGAGATCTGCCTGAAACAAAGTGTGGTCTACAATTGTAGAGGAGAGAGAATTTGAAGGCTGTGTAGGGGGCCGTGAGCCTTCACTTGACCCGGGGATTGATGACGTCACAATAGCAGAGGTTTTTCAGGTAGACAGTGATGATGTTGAGGAACAGGTGGAGGAACACTCAGAGGAAACAGCTATAAAGAGACCTCAACAAGTTCCAGCTGTGCAACAGTGACTGGCGGCCAAGGAGCTTTTTGAAGAAGCAGAGGAGTGTTAATAAGTAGCGCAGCAGAGTTCTTCTGGAATAAAGGAAATACTGAAAAAAATGCACAGGGCTACCCATAAGCACTTGCAGAGAAGCCCCACCCAGGCAGAGAAAAGGCCAATGGTTGCATTCACTTGCTCAATGACAATGTCATATCATACCACAGAACAATAGTAAAGACAGAAACACACAACCTCAGACCAATTTTTAGTTCTGAACAGGTTGAGACCTAGTGAGCCAGAAGGGGGTCCTAGTGGGCTACAGACTCTCCCAAGGAGGGAAGGACAGGAGAGAGCCATATTCCTGGTGCTCTTATGGCAAGGGACTCTCCTTCCCAACAGTAGTCCCCTTCCATTTCACCCTCCCCTCTTGCAACCCAGGGATTTCAACTTGAATGGTAAATACAGTATGAAATTATTGCTTCTGGTAAACTAGGCACACAACTTTTTGGTGAATATAATAGAAAAACTATTGGAGTTTCTGGTAAATTCCACACAGTACACAACCCCTTTTTATTATGAAAATGTTAACTAAGGGATGCTTTGAGAGGCTGGGAACTCATGATGGGTATTTCCATCAATTTTAAGGGAAAAATAGCCTTGACTTACAACCAACTTGAGTTACAACCATACCTTGTGAACAAATTGAGGTCATATGGCAAGGACCCACTGTCTGCCCTTCCTCAGCCCCTGGCATTCAGTCACCAGCCAGCTGCTGTTCCCATATCTCCTGTGTCTCTGCTGGGCTCTTGGCCCATCTGAAACTTTCTTTTTCCTGTTTTCTGTCCTCCTCACTAGGCTGTAGGCCCTGTGGGGCTAGCACAGTTGTTTCCTTTGTACATAGAACTTGATTTAGAGTGCCTTCTAAAATTGTGCATTTATATATACATGTGTTTTAATACATGTATATATTTTGAAATGGTTATGTCAACATATTTAACAAACACTCTCCATCATGTCTTATGGTGAGAACACTTAAAAAGTACTTGCCTAGCCATTTTCCAAAATATAATGTAAATTGTTAAATTTATAATTCTGTCTCTTGCTTGTCAATCACTGACCAAAAAAGAATTCTCCCCTGCTGTCTCAATCTGTGCACTAGAACAAAATCACCCATTTATAAAAGCCAGGAAGAAAAGTAGCACCAGGGATACTGCATGGGTTCACCAGCCACAGCTGCCTTCAGGCAACTTTAAACTTCCCAAGTAGAGCATCCCAAAATCACTGGGAGCCACTGCTCTCTGAGAAGCCCTTTTTGACACATTTGCCTATTTCACAGACATCCTGCCTGTGCTACCAGCAGGTAAGTGCTCTGTGGACTCCATGACAGCAAAAGCTTCACAGTATGCTTTTGTCCAACAGCAAAGAGGTAATTAAACAGTCACCCTTAGTTATTTGTGGTCACTGTGAATCACTTTTACAGCATTGAGACAAAAGAAAAAATGGTCTTACCACTGACACTCAGCATTGTTGGGTAGAATTTGGGATGCATGTGAGTAAGGATTGTCAGAGAAAAAGACCAGAAGGATGAAGAGAGGAGAA